>BQNB010074826.1:9423-27387 GCA_026074375.1 Tanacetum coccineum | reverse complement strand
ACGACAAAAGTCCGTCACACAAATTCTTATAGACTTTTTAGTCAAAGTTGAAAGAGAGGTTCCCTGGCGACATGTCGCCCGGGAATATGTGATTAAAATTTGACCAAAAAAATCAACGAAAATCTTAGCGGC
The DNA here is from genome assembly GCA_026074375.1 of Tanacetum coccineum. NCBI lineage: Eukaryota > Viridiplantae > Streptophyta > Magnoliopsida > Asterales > Asteraceae > Tanacetum > Tanacetum coccineum. The sequence continues at coordinate 27,255 of BQNB010074826.1, read as the reverse complement.
ATTTTTTCCCGCTCACTTTCCCGGGCGACATGTCGCCCGGGAAAACAATTAAAAAAAATTATACCAAAAAAATCAACGAAAATCTCAGCGGCATTTTTCTCGCTCACTTTCCCGGGCGACATGTCGCCCGAGAAAACATTTAAAAAAATTATACCAAAAAAATCAACGAAAATCTTAGCGGCATTTTTCCCGCTCACTTTCCCGGGCGACATGTCGCCCGGGAAAACATTTAAAAAAAAATTATTTCGGTTTCTTGTGTTGTTTTAAAATATGCGTTTAACATATAAATATATAAAAACTATATAAATAAACTATCTTGTGTTTTTGTCACTACATAGGAGGAGATGGTGAGGCTGCGGGCTCTAGGCTCCAACACCGAGTCGGGTGTGCCCTACACTGATGAAGAGATCAATGCCATGGCTCGAAAGGGCAAGCAGCGGGGGCACCTTCCCGGTGTTGGTAGGGTACTACCGGGACGGGCCAGAGATGTTCTCATTCCGCCCCCTCCGCCCCCGCCTCAATGCACGCACAACTCCGGCGATGTCCAAAAGCTGAAAAAAAAGAACAAGTACCTAACCAAACAGGTGAACTTGATGATGAAGCTTTTTAGAAGTGACGACAAGTTTTCACAGATGCTGAGACAGTATGAGTCAACACCTGAGTTCGGTAGCGGGAGTGGCGGGTGCGGGGATGATGAGATAGCCGACGATGAGGACGGCGGCGAGGACGAGGAGGACGAGGAGGATGACGATAGTTAGAGATGTTATATATTGGTTAGTATGCTATTTTGTTTTTTTACGTTGATCTTGGCGACCTTTATGTAAACATTTGTCTCCCTATCTAGTTGAATATTGATTTGTAACTTGCGGATAATTCAAGGTTTGTGAATAGTAAGCCCCGTTTTGTAGACTATATTGTGTTTATTAGGATTTTGGACGATTTAGCTTTATTAGATCAAATGCGTTGATCCGTTATATTGTATTGTGTTTTGGTACAAGTTGTGATGTATTTGGATAGAGTCTATATTGGTTTATACAGGTTTGATGTTTGGTAGATTTTTTTCCGGAAAAATTCCGGAAAAAAATCTGGAAAATAGCTGCTGTGCAGGCTGCCAAAAAAAAAATTTGCAGACATATCCCGGGCGACATGTCGCCCGGGAAGATTGAAACAAAAAATAATTTATAATTAATCCCGGGCGACATGTCGCCCGGGATAAGTATCCCCAGCGACATGTCGCCCGGGAAAGCGTGGAAATGTCGTTGGGGATAGTAGTAAATGTTGTAGTGGATAAGCAGACTCGGACGAGTCCTCGTTGAAATAAACAGAATTATGAGAATCGCATATAGCAGCGTTGAATTTTCTTAGTGTGGAGCTTATAGTCTTAACATAAAGAGTGTGAGTTTGAGAATGAACTGCTTGTATATATTTGTCTTCCACTTGTTTCGCTTTAAAAACCTCACATCTGAAAACAGCGAGGTATGAATGAATGAGTTACACATATGTATGTACGTACGTACTAAAGAAAAGATGCATGAAAGCGTGTGCAAGAGTAAACTACCTTTGAGGGATACCAGCGGATTCGAGTTTGTTCCAAATAGCGGGAATGCGTTCAGGGATTTCGGGATGTTCGAGTTCTGCAGGTGGTGAATGTTTGCACATTCTTTCATCGTTTACCAAACCAACACGACTACTACGAGTACATTCTTCTTGTTGTTGTTGTTCACTTTGGTTGGCCATGATATCAAACTTGGAACTGTCAACGATCCTATATATATTTATACGTCAATCGCAATCCTATTAGTTAAAAAAATCGCAATCCTTAAATCCTAACATAAAATTAGTGTTTTTCAGTAAAAAAAAGATACCTGGGAGGCTGTGAAAAGTTCTCTTGTTGCAGTAAAAAAAAACACGATTTACGATTTCACGGTTTTAGTGTTTTTCAATTTAAATAAAAGAATTAGGAGTTAGGACTTTCTTTTATAGCAGTTGTAAGAAACTGGGCCTTGTGGATTCCCTGCACAGCCCAATATCCGGGCCTTATGAGTGTGGTTTGATCTGTTCGGTTATCGGTTAGTTCGGTTATTTTTTTTTCAACTCGAAAACCCAACCGAACCGAAAATCGAATTTGAATTCGGTTTGATTTTCGAGTTGACCTGAATTAGTTAACCGTATACACGCGGTAGACTGCATTAGCTTTGACATACAATTGTTCACGAGTCCAAATACGAAGAGTGTAAGATTGATGCAATAATCTAAACACAGAATTTTAAGTCAAGAACTTCACCTTCTCATGTTAGCAAATGAATAAGAATCGAAACAAACCATTCATGGTATTTCACAAATTCGACAAACGATCATCAAAATATATATAGCAGAGTTCTACTAAGCCGAAACTGGACTTTTGAATTTCTTGTGTAAAACGACAGCAAAACAAAATCGAAGACACTCATTACATACACACCCTGAATGGCCCAACCTATCCGCTTAAACGACAGCAAAACAAAATCCTCAACTAAAACTTATAAGGAAACACTTTAGTCGTTGCACTATGACAAAGTTTATATGTACCTTTCACGTATATGACCACAAGTAAATAAAAACCAATAGAGTGCAAATAACGACTTATTGAAGATAAAACTTTCTTTGCTAACCTGACTTTGAGTACAACTATACATCATTACGACACCAAATAATTTACACAGTAGCACCTCATGCTATGATGAATGCTTTCAGAGCAACGAATGAAACTGAAGAGTAACCTATTCCCGAGTCCAAAAAGTTTTTGAGTCAATTCGACACAGTAGCTGCACATTTGACCTGGAGCATATGTGTTTACCAATATTTCTCCTGCCGCAGAACAAAAGTATATGCGACTGTCATATATATGGGAAAATCAAGGCATTTATATATATACGCGTTTTTTAATACTAACCTCTGTCAATCTTAAGCCGTTTATTCCATCTTCTAACCCCATTTCTGCAATCATATCATCATCCTCAATCTCTGCATTAGTAAATGTGAGGGCCTTTTGCAACTTTCTTGGAGAGAAAACTTCGACCTCTATCATATATGTTGCATTCACGGGCCTATGGTCTGATAGCCTAAATTCAGCCCTTCTGTAGCTCAGCTGCCTTATTCCTTTCCCATATGAAAGTATGCGGTCACACCTGAAACGAAAACATCAGACCAATTTTATAAGAACATGTGATAGTCAAACAATATTCATTAGATTAGTGTGCGTAGCTTTGAGTGCATACCATGCCGGAGTTCGTCTCCCAACTTTAGGATCCTCGCCATAGTATTTTCCTGAATTTTGCTCGTATTTATAAGTTGGGGCAAAATCTAATACGCCTTCTGACCATCCATCAAATGCACGGCCTTTTCTTAGCTCACGAATAAGCTGCAGGATGTCGTTAACAGCTAGAATACTAAAAATGTAAGCAAAACTAAATTCCAAGGAATACCAACTTACTTGATCAACCTCTAACAACCTGGACCAATTATTTTTGGAAATTAAATCACGAGTCTTCTCATACGACAAATTGAGACGATAATTCAAATCACCCAACCAGATTATTCGGCTGGAAACATAAAGAAATATACCTGTAAGCTGAGCTTCAAACGACTAAAAAATAGAACTTTAATATAAACGAACAATTGGAAGACGAGATATATTGTACTTACTCATGGTTCTCTATCCTCTTGGAGTTTGAAAGTGTGTTGAAGCGTGTTCTTTTATGTATTTCATGAACATCAGCATTTCTTTTAACAGCATCTGTTTCCTTTTCACCGGAAGTTAAGTGAGTGCAGATGAAACAGAAAAGAGTCTGATATATTGACATGCTCACTGATATGGATCCCTGCAAGAGTTAAATTTTCCGAATAACGTAAATAAAAAGGAAACAAGATACATACGAAGACACTGAATGGTTCGATAAACACACCTTGTTACCAATGTACCCCATTACACCAACACCAACAGTTGAGACATGCACGTTTTGAATATGCTTCCTCAGGCGTCCACGCACCCATACTGTGATAAATATACCAACCATTTGCTTGCTTACTATTCTCACATATGGTGGTCTTCTTTTCCGGTACATGGTGGAATCAAGGTCCCCAAGAAAAACTTCCTCCGGCATGATTCGATTGTCAACATTTACATATGACTTAAAAGAAGCATACGTCCTAAAAGATTTAGAAGTTTTGAATGATTTAACAGTTTTCAACGGGTTTGGTCTCTCAGATACACACTGAGCCAGCAAATCCAACGGTGGCTCTGGCCAGGACAACCCCATCCTTTCTGTCCCGCTAAGTATTCGGGTCAACATTCTGCTGTTGACTGGAGGTGACGGTTTTATATTTTCTTCTGGATCTTCAATTGAAAAGCAATTTACCCTGTCAAGTGTCTTTTGAGACGAAAACCGTTTCTCTGAGTCCCCTGCAGGTTTCATACTTGCGAGTGTGTTCAATTTACCATTTAGCGCTTTTGGACCCTCCATGAGTTCATCAAAGTTGGATTCATCATTAAACGGGTGGACTTCCTCTTCTCCCTCACTGTCACTTTCTAGAACTACTTCATCTTCTATATCTAGAGCATCATCAGATGGTTTAAATCTCGACGGGGATGTAGGGTTACTATAGCATTTGAATTTTGTATCGGGTTGAACTTTATTAAGGGTCTGACGAATAACGTTTTCCCACATTGGGACAGGACGACTATCTTCAGCTCCAAAAATATTGCCAGCATTTAAAGGTATGATCTCTTGAAAACTGTAGACGAATAAGGTCTTCAAATAAGCAATTACTGTTTTGTTGAACTCCTATAAACTGATTCATAAAAAGAAGTCTTACCCAAGCACATATATGTCAGCAGGATTGTCGACATCAAGCAAATCATCGATATCCAAGTCTTCTGGTGGTAGTTTCCCTCCAACATTCCAAGTGTTAACACATACTCTATCAGCACAAACGAAAGCAAAAAAAAGTATAAGTTGTCAATCTATCAATCCGATGCGGAAAATATAGTTGTAAATCAGAAGACAAGCTTACTTGAGCTCTTTTGCGTCAATGTACTGTGCTCTACTTGTCTCTGACTTTCGTCGTCTTGACCTAGGAAAAGCTCCTGGAGACAAAATAACTAACATTAACATAACTTCGTTTCAATTTTCCAACACAACCTTGTTAACAACCTAGATGATGTTATACCAGAGACAAAATTAAATTAGCCATAACATAGAATCATTTATGAAGTTATGCATCAATTAGATCCTAGTCGAGATAACCTATTGTCGCATGAAACAAGTAATTAAGGGCAAGTAATTTGTTTTTACTTTGATCGTCTTTCTAACAACCCTTGTTGAAATTCATTCATAAGAATATGTCTTGATGACTTTTTTGAGTATGCAGTCTTCTAGTCAACGCATATAGGCCTTTTTGGTCGCATTCTGTGAAGATACATACAATACAGATGGTCTCTTAGTTAAGTTAAAGTCCATATAAGCCGAATTTGGTAGTATTCTTAATAGATAAACAACACACATGGTATCTTAATTAATATAAAGCATTGCTTGACCAATAAGAAGTTAGGAATGCTGTAAATGTGCATAAAGTATTTAGTTAATTCACGTAAGCCTAACTTGGATACATTCTTAACGATAAACAAAGCACGTGGTCTCTTAAATAACATACTAAAGCATCGATACACTAGCAAAAGGTTAAGAGGAAAGCAACAAAAAGCTTATTAATCAAACTGCTGATCTAATAAAACACCAAAAATGCAACTAGTAAAACATCATAGAATAATTGTTCTACTCCATTATGAGGCAAAACCAAAAAGAACAAAATGTATCTTTTTACCATTGGTATCACTTTGGAAATCGCCTCCTTGGTTATTCTTAAATCTCGATTCTTTTGGCCAGTCATTTGACTCTTCTTCTGTTGAAACAAAAGTACAAAACCATAAAAATCAGATTAAATCTACAAATTACCTCCTAAAAATGTGTATTACCAAACATGCTACATTTGTTACACAACTATATTTAGTTTCAATCTTGCAGATTAAATATGCCAATATAGTATGCAAGCCCATTTAACGTTCACACACCAAACCAACTCTTTAGTCCAGATTACATATGTGTGGGCATCCTAGCAAGAATTCTCGTTACCTAATCGAGTATATATTAATGCACTATCCATATATAACCCCAATATCCAATTGGTTGAGCAACAAGTTTTCGTACTATCCTGTACCAAAATCTCAAATTTGCCAATGTGGGTATCCGATACTTTCTCGCTCATCAAAAGTGGTTCCTTAAATTTGTCAAAAACAGAAGGTGCACTGCTTTTTAACAAGTCAACTAATAGGATTATCACTGAATAACAACTAGTTAATCATAGATTATTAGGGATCTAAACTATATATACTAAGTTAAATGAATATCCTATTGAATGAAAAAGAAGCAAAAAAGCAATGAAATAAAACCAACCTTCAGCATCTGATTCATAAGCACTATCATTATCATCATCATCATCCTCAGGATCAGCACTATATTCCGAGTTTTTCGAAGTCCGGTTAAGCCACTTTCGTATAACAATTCTTGGCCACAACAACTGCTGCAATCACAAAAACAACATAAGCAATGAAAACACAACATATAAGCAATGAAAAACATGCAAACCTTAATAGAAACTGAATGACTATGTTATAAGTTAATGTACCTCGTGACGATGATTTGCTGTAGTACGAGGATGATGATTCTGTTTGTGAGTCATTAAACTTGAATTTGAAGAAAACCTGTTAAGAAAAGAAAAGAAACAGGGGTTTGAAAACTGAAACAGGAAAATGCAGTTTTTTACTTTTTTGGACAAATGAATATGTAACATGTTAGTTACATCTAACAACCTTTGTGTTGCAACTTGCAAATATTATTGTATAATATAATCAATTCTTTAAAACTTTTTTCTTTTTTAGTATGTTGTTACGTTGACCGGTTTTGCTCGGTTCGGTTTCGGTTTCGGTTTTGCTCGAATCGATTTTCAATTCATTTTTTTTAAATCGGTTGTCAGTTCGGTTCGATTTTAAATTGATGCTCAGTCCTAGACTAATACTGACATACATGTATTTTGGGTTATCTCAAAATAAGTTTATACTTTATGTATCAATTAATCAAACGTAGTTTTAATAGTTACCAATGACATTTGATCGGTAGAAAATGTAATCAACGATAAATCTAAAACTTAATATATAATTTAAAAGCATATACAATTATGGGATAATCACAAAAATACCAATTTTTTCAACCCCATTACACAAAATACCCAATTATTTTTTCAAAAAGCTAAAATACCCATAAAAATCGCAATTTTTGACAATTTTGCGAAGTTGAAAAAAAAAATCTAAAATTTTAGATTTTTGCGATATTTCCTTAAAAAATTCGAAAATTTGTGATATTTTTCAAAAATATCTAAAATTTTTGATTTTTTAAGGAAATATCGCATAAAAATAGCAATTTTTGACAATTTTGCGAAATTGAAAAAAAACAAAAACTTTAGATTTTTTAAGAAAAAATCGAAAATTTTCGATATTTTTGAAAAATATCGCAAATTTTTGAAATTGAAAAAAAATCTAAAATTTTAGTTTTTTTTTTCAACTTCGCAAAATTGTCAAAAATGATCAAAAATTGCGATTTTTATAGGTATTTTGGCTTTTTGAGAAAATAATTGGGTATTTCATGAAATGGGGTTGAAAAAATAGATATTTTTGTGATTATCCCAGCAATTATTATAAGACATGAAGATTACAAGATGTGTGATGTGTGGCAATCACTAACAGGTGTGTACAAATTAATTACTATTATTTATAAATATTTCAATTTAAAATCAGAATGTTAATTTATATTTCTGGTTCACGATTCATACATTGTCAACATCAAAATAACAAGAAAAACGAGTTAGGCTAATTGCTCGCATCTTCATTTAACGCATCACCAAATTTATCATCAACGGTAACAATCAAATCAAAAATTTAAAATTTATATCTCACTTTATACAAAAATACATTAAAATATACCCTACAAACGCACATACACAAGATAATAAAGTGGGAAACAATTTGGTGGTTTGTACGAGCAAACGAGTGTGACAATAATAGAATTGCGCGCTATTCGGGTGCATGTCTAATGCGGATAGCCCGTGAAATGTGGTGGTGACCCAATATCGTATTTACTATCGTCACCTCAGCGTCACATCATTTTTTATTCTCTATAACCAACTTTACTGCCACTTTAGACTAATAAGACAACCAACTAATCACTTTAGACTAACAAACTAACCATCAAAACAAAACACCATCTAAACACAAATATACACCACAAAAACCATTTATGGGGTGTTTGTTTCGGCTTATGAAACATAAGGTCATTTGGGCTTATATTTAATAAGCTTCAATTTTCCGTCTTATAAGTTTATGTAATTATGTATAAGAAAACAAGACGTCAAATGTGATGAGTTTTCTCATGGGACCTCCCACCGTCCCTTCGTTCATTTTTTCCCTAACCACACGTACAATATCATAAACAAAAACCACAAAAGGTAAAACACAAATATATCGACTTATTATGCATGTACGTAGTATATTTATGATAGACGTGTTAAATAAAATTATTACTGTACGTACTGATATCGTGTCACTATGAATTATGACTTGTCACTATCGTTATAAGTAATATGACATGACAGGCTAAATTGGTCCTTTATATTTTGTACTTCACTGTCCCATTTTATTTGTTACAGAATGTACACACTAAGGCCATTCTTTTTGAAGTAAGCGACGCGTTGTCATCCAATGTTAGAGATGACAACGGAGCCGGGTATGCGGGGAATAGTTTATACCATCCCATCCCCGAAGTTCAATATCTATCCTCACCCCCGTTCCCATCTCCGTCGGATTTTACAAGTTACGTATTATCCCCATCCCCTATGGGGAACGGGGATTTTCCCTGTTACAAAATTAACATTAAAAATAACACAATACAGTGATGTCAAATAACATTAACAACATTAACATTCAAGCCAATATTAACATTAACATACGAGAGTTCTTATTGAAAGCTTATTTTTAAAGTGGATATTAACAATCGATTGATAGTATTATAATTTTTCTATAGATATACAATTGTATATATACATTAAAGATATTCGGGGACGGGATCGGGGACGGGTTTGGGGACCCGAGGGAATTACCATCCCCGCCTCCATGCCCGCTTTTTAGTATCGAGGATTCCCCACCCCCGTCCTCATACCCGGTCAACTCGGGGATTTCCCGATCAAATCAGAGTCGGGTATCGGGTTCTCCGTCGGGTTCGGAATTTTTTGCCATCCAATGTTGGTTGTAAGTGTTGTTGGGTGTGTGTGCGAGTGTGTTGTGCGTATATTTTGGTGTGTAAAAACTTGAAATGTGTTAGCCCGTATATTTTGTCACTAAATGTATAGTTGAATGTTGAGTAGTCATTAGATGTATTCTAGTTGGGCTCAAAGCTAAAGCTATAAGTACCGTAAGTTTTAAGAAGCAATACAAAATACACTTTGGGTATCTTACAAAATGACGATGAGTTGACGATGATGCAACGAAGTTCAATTTTTTTATCTAACCAACCGGTCCCTAATTGAATTTTTATTATGTAAAGAAATATAAGTCCATTTATCAAGGGTCGGCTAGTATTATTTTATTATGTAAAGGATACCATTTTATATTCTCAGTGTGTAGAAATGGGCGATAGCCGATCTTTTGAAAACCGGGTTTTGAATCGACCTGGTCGAGTCCCCGAGTTACCGGTTCAACAAGTTGGACTGTCGAGTCAACCCGGTTTTCCTATACATATATATATATATATATATATATTATATATTTATATATTATATATATAGTTTATATACTATATATATTTTATATATATATATATATTTTCAATAATTAGAAAGAAGTATGTATAATAAATCATGAAAATATTTCATATATAAGCCCTAAAGAATATTTAATTAATAAATATAAAATGTTTTATTAATTAAAATTACTGTGCGCAATTATACAATTATACATCTATTTTTATTTATAAAAAATACGAAAAAACCGAAACCGGCCGGGGTTCATGGACCCGGGTTAACCCGTGTCACTCCAACCACGTCAAACCGGCGGGTCAACCGGGTTTAGAATAATATGAACCCGGTGTAATTTGACCCTTTTTCTGGACGGAACCGGTTCAACGGTTGACCCGGCCGGTCGAAACCGGGTTTTTTTTTTTTTTTTTTTTTTTTTTTTTTTTTTTATTTTTTTTTTTATATGTTTTATTTTTTTTTTTTTTTTTTTTTTTTTTTTTTTTTTATTTTTTGTTTATATTTATTTGTCTTTTTTTTGTTTTTTTTTTTCTTTTTTTTTTTTTTTTTTTTTTTATTCAAAACACTGGCGATAGTTTTGGATAAGGGATGAGTGAGACTCCTGAAAGAAAGAAACAAAGAGAATAGAGTTAATTGCATTTTTGGTCTCTGTGGTATGGCCAAATTGCAGATTTGGGACTCTAACTTTCGAAATTGCAGTGAGAGTCTCTATTTTCAAGTTTCCGTTGCATTTTTGGTCCCCTGTCAACGTTGACGAAGGGTATTTTAGTCATTTATATTTTCTGTCGTGTTTTCTTTTAATATTAACAAGAGTAAATTGCATTTTTGGTCCCTGTGGTTTGGCCAAATTGCAGGTTTAGTCCCCAACAAAAAAAAATCTTTTTTCTTTAAATTAAGATTTTTAAAAGTACGAAAAAAAATTTAAAAAATTAAAAAAAAAAATTTCGTAAAAAAAAATTTAAGATTTTTAAAAGCACGGAAAAAAAAATTTTAAAAAAAAAATTTTAAAAGCACGGAAAAAATTTTGAAAAATTTAAAAAAAAAAATTTTCTGAAAAAAAGAACGGAAAAAATTAAAGATTTTTAAAAGTACGAAATTTTTAAAAAAAAAATTTCTTAAAAAAAAATTTAAGATTTTTAAAAGCACGGAAAAAATTTTAAAAAAAAAAATTTTAAAGGCGCGGAAAAAATTTTGAAAATTTTTTTAAAAAAAAAAATTTTCGTAAAAAAAAAATTTCTGAAAAAAAGCACGGAAAAAATTCAAGATTTTTAAAAGTACGAAATTTTTAATTTTTTTTTTTTCGTAGGGACCAAAAATGCAATTTACGCTTGTTAATATTAAAAGAAAATAGAAAAAGAAAAGGATAAGGGTATTTTAGTCATTTAACTTTGGTCGGGGACAAAAAATGCAACGGAAACTTGAAAATAGGGACTCTCACTGCAATTTCGAAAGTTAAGGTCCCAAATCTGCAATTTGGCCATACCACAGGGACCAAAAATGCAATTAACTCAAGAGAATAATAAAAGTGGTATGTATGTATGATTGACCCGACCCGAGAATCATGATGGGTTAACAAGGTTGACCATCTGCCGGCCGGATATATATATGTATGTGTTGTCGGTCGTTGACTTTGACCAATATATACCTCTATACTTCTTTTACTTTGTTTTGTTTGTTCTTTACATCAAAAGTGCATTTTGTATCTTAAAGGTTAAGCTAATAACTTTCAAACTACAGTTCACACAGATTTGTTTAGGGAGCGTTTGGTTTCTTAATGGTAATTAGTGTGGGTAATGAGTTTGTAAACTCACAATGCTTGCTAGGTACGTATGAAAGAAAAATGTTAGAATCACAAAGAAACTCTAACGGTAAAGGGTGAAACTCACCCGATGAGTTAGAAGTTGCGCGTGACTTGCTTCGCTGGTCACTAAAGTGACTTTGCATTTTGTACTTTAAGCAAAGTGAGCGTGTGTGCATTCGGTGAGTTTCTCACCTAAGTGAGTTACAATTTTGTGGGCCCAACTGAGTTTTTATTAAATGTATTTTATTTGGTTGTGAGTGTATGTAGGTATTTAATGGGGTATTTTTATATAAAGTGAATATTTTAATGAAATGTGAGTTTTAGTTGTAAGGTGAGTTGTTATTACGGTTGAAATGTAAGTTTTAAAGTTTGAGAGAGAAAGCTATATGGCGCTGACGTGTCAGGTGGGTTTGGCTTTCTTTTACCATCCAGCCTCATAAAACTTTTCATAAAATGAAGTGTCTTATATGACACATCATTGTGTGAATAATTTTTTGTAAACTTTTTATGGTTTTAGTATTTCTCAATATGAAATACGGGAGGTGATATTCACATTACGAAAACAAACATATAGTTGATTTTTCAAAAAATACACCATTTTAGCTATTCTTTTACCTTTTAAAAATTCTATATATACATATTAAATCATCATTTTTAAACACAAGTTCTACCTGCACATCTTAGCAATACTTATCTTTATTTCTACTTCCAGCTCATAAAAATTAATAATGATCCATGGATCAACGAGATGCTCTCCAACCCTCAAAGTCAAATACCAAATTCATTATCTTCATCTAATCCAAACACACCTTCGTCCACAAATTTCATTACCTCAAATGTTAAGCAGCTTATAAACATTTTGTACGTCATACCAAAGAACGGGGAGCCGTCGTCACTCAAAAAACGTAACAATGGAAAAAAACTGGCTATTGGAGAAAGAAAACGGCCACTTTTATTTCTCTGTCTTTTTTATTTTATGTATTTTCTATATTTTTTATTTTATTAATAAAATTTTAATTTTAGTTTAATTTGAGCATTATTAGAATAAATATTAAAAAATTGGGATCAAAATAATATCTTATAACTCGAGTGATAAAATGAGTTGTTTTTAAGTTAACTTAAATGTTTTAAGTTATAGAAGAAAAAAAACTATGACATGAAATAAATTTTTGCGATACCATCAACCTATAAGTCTATAACTCAAGGGAGATGATTTGCACACTCCATAATTTGATTGACACACTCAAAAATGTGTGGTATGCCTATTATACCCCTAATATTTGCACACTTTATTAAGTGATGTAGAGGCATAAATATCAAGATACATATAATTTGAGTGTGTCAATCAATTTGTTGAGTGCAAATCATTACCCATAACTCAAGCACTGTACTTTATGCTTGAAGGCTACCCATAGTGGTACCGGCGAGGGCACCGATGAAACAAGGAAAAAAAGACTCACAACGGTAAGCCGGACGTTTTTTGGTTTCCGTAAGTTAATATTATTTATTTGGTTTGTGAGTGTGTGTGGTACTTTTTAAAGGATATTTATATAAAGTAAGTATTTAATTGACCGGTGCGGATGTGTTACTGATAAAGATGAATTGTGATAGAAAATGAGTGTAAAAAAGTAGAGATAAAAATGATGTGACGATGAGGTTTCAACAAATAAGAGTGTTTTTTCTGATAATGGTAGTCTAAGCATGATAAATTTGTAGATTAGTTATCATGCACGCATGCTTTATTTCACCTTTACGCACATACTATGATAAATCTCTACAACCTTAAATTTATGTAACAAAAAATGGTCTCAAATAAATTTGTAAAGTTAACGTAACATAAACGAGTCACTTTCCAAATTACTTTTTAATCATTAAATGATGTCTATACTCTAATCTTATTTGTCAACTAAATTAAAAGGAACGACTAACAACATGATATTATAAAAAAGTAAAAAGCATATATATTCTTGCTTTGTTTATTGCTAATCGTGAATGCACGCTTAATTATCGTAGAGTAATTAATACTAGTAGTGTTTTCCTTTATTTTAAGTTATTTACATTTCACCTAATTATAGGTTGTTGCCTGGTAAATTTCGGGCATCAAATTTTAAATATTTACATATATAACCAGTTGCCTTTTATGAAGATATTGCTTTAATTTGTTGACCTAGCTAATAATGATCATGATGGATTACACATAGTTTGGTAAACAACAACTACGAAGAGTAATGGAGTAAATCTTTTTGGTTAAAGAACTTTGAACACAATTTTGAGTATCGAATCAAGTAATTATACATACGTACGTGTATATATTTGCAAGAAAGATGAACGTACGTACCTTTTGCCATGCATATTGTTTTCTTTTGTTACGTTATTCGAACACGATCTTGTACAAACTTGTCTCCAAAAGTTGAAGAAAACAAAAAACTTGTCTTTGTGTTGTTGAAGATGAAGAAGATGGAGAAAAAGGGAGAAAATGGATACAAGTGTGTTGTGGATTAAGGGTTATATCCTTATATATATTCTCTAAACTTATATTTCCTTTTCAAGAGCTATAACTATTATATTTAGACTTATACTGCTTTAATGAGTTGTATCATTTCTATTATGACTTGTATATTGTTTGGGATTTTTTCCCTTTTAGGCATTGGAGATTTAAGCCTCTTTTCACACTCTATTATGAAGTCCCAAATCTTGTCTTATATGGTGGTTTTGTTGTGGGCAGTAGCTGTGAGCAGTAGTCATGAACAATAATATTGAACACTAGTTGTTACATCTCACCACTCATTTGTCAAACTTTCTTAAACAAACATTGAAAAAGTAGGTTTCTTAAAAAAAAGCACACATCACCGCTCCTTTTTTTTATGTTTTTAATTTTAATAAAATTTATTTAAGTTTAATTGTGTATTTCTTATTTTATAAAAATTAAAAATAAAAATTCTTTCGCGGCATCACATTTTAGGCTATGGCTTCAAGCCAACAAGGGAGCCACACAAATATGGTGTCATATTCTGGTGTTACAGCACTTTTGCTAACGTGATAGCATTTTTTGTGCTATGGCTTCAAGTCATAACACCACTGTACACAGTACTCTTAAAACTATTAATTACATTCACTCTCACTTACCCCTAACCGTATATATACAAAAATAAAATAAATTATACACACAAATTGACGTTACTATATATCATCGTTGTTATACAAGGATAATTAATTTGTTAATGTTAATTGGGCCAAGTGTCATGGTTTTAATTTGTTAATGTTAATTGAGCCAAGTGTCATGGCTTAAATGGTGGTATTATGTTATCGGTGATCTGAATTGACTCTTTCTTTAGAATATTTGTACAGAGATCAAATTTGGTTGATTTCGGGTATGTTTGGCGAAATGGGTTGGGGTTAGAGCTGGAGCTTTTGTTGAGGCTGAGGTTTTTGCTGGGGCTTATATTATAAGACGAAATTAAAGTTTGTATTTTTATAAACTTGTTTGGCAAATGGGCTGGGGTTGGGGCTTATTATTGCAAAATTACTTAAAATGACATAATTAAATAAGTTTTTGATATATGTTAGATATTTTTGTTGGTAAATAAGTAATTTATAGTTCAAAAGCTCTGGGCTTAATTTTTTAGCCCTATTATGGGGCTGAAGCTTATAGAGACTTATGACTTATAAGCCTCTTCATAAGCCTGCGTGACAAACGAGAATTATTTTATAAGCCGGCTTATTTTAAAAGCCCAAGCCCCAATAAGCCCCGAAAAGCCCTTTGCCAAACACACCCTTCATCCTACGAATTACACCGCATCTGGTCTGTCACTCACTGACTCGTACAAAAACAAGAAACAGATATAGGGGCGATCAAAACGGACCGTCGACCTCCGGTCTTACAAAAAAACCCGACGATTATGCCTTGTAGGACCGGACCGAAGTGACCCGGACCGGACCATTTCGGTCCGGCGTTTTAGACCAATTCGGTCCTCGGTCCGGTCCGGTCCTTAGACCGTGCTCACCCCTAAACAGATATAATTACACAGCTATTAAAAAAAATAACTAAGTTAAATACATTTTTAAAAAATTATCTCGATGATTAAAAAAAAATTATTATTTCTTTTTAAGAAAAAAACCAGTTCCACTTATAATTTATATAGTGGTGGGAGACAAACGAATAACAAGTTGTACTGCTAGCTCTTTTTGAATTGAAAAGCTAATCCTATACTGTTCATAACCCGTTGAACTCTATTAAGTAGCTCCACCGCCTCGGGTGCAAGGAAACCAAATGTATCAAACGCAAAAGGAATAAACATGTGTTGATTTTCAATGCAGGTTTTCTCGTGTTTTGTCACTTTGCATGAGGAGACTTTCAAAGCAACCTGACCCACTGTAAAACCCCTACAGTACCTCACAAGAGGAGAAACCCCGGTCAGATCCACACACGCATATTTCCCTCTAACTCATCCAAAAACCAAAATGTCAGTCGGTCTGAGTGTGGATCCTGGCACGCATACATATGTAAAAAAGAACGTCTCTAACCATATCGTATCGGTACTTGAAACCTGAAAGCTCTGTACAATGAACCGTATGTTCTCCAAAGGAATCCAAACTTGCCTTGCGACAAACAGGACATATTGCATCAACTAAAAATAATGAAATTATGAGGCGATACTTAAAGATAGTACGGTATTCCACTGGTAACATATGTTGACCGAGACCGTCTATAAAAATAGCTAGTAGGAATAGCTATTTGAAATAAGACTTTTTGGCACAAATCAGTTTTAGGTTACTTAAAGGCCATCACCAAACTATGATGTCCTAGAGAAAATTTCAAACAAACATTGATCATGTAAAAAGACTTTTACAACAAAAACCATATGTTTGGCCATCAAATTAATGGCTTTGAGTGGTCAAATGATCGATAACCATCTCGAGATCATGTTACACAAGTACATATTAGGTAGTCCATTAGTTGGCGAAAATGATATGACCAATATAATTTTTTTTCATGCAATCAAACAAATTAGCAAAACGATGCTGCCTAATAATGTCTTTGTCGTTAGTTGCATTAATTAACTTGGTTTATTAAATTTCGTTGTCGAGAGAACAAACATGTAAATTCATGTAATAATGGAAGATGGTTTTGATGAGTTCGTGTCCAAGAAATAACACAGTTTAATGTTGTTCAGTTTTGACTTCTTTGTTAACTAATTATAATAAATAAATTTGTGGACCTTACGATATTCTGTTTATGGTTTCGGTGCATGTGAAGGGGAGACTAATAAAATCTTAAATTCGCAAATTAATAATGGAACCAAAGAAATAATTTGAGTGCGCATGAAAATCTTTCATTTAAATGTTTAGATTGAATATAGATTTGATGATGGTTCCTATTGAAAACTATATATTCGAATAATGGCAATACACGTCATATTCATTTTCGTAAACTAGTAAATAGAAAAACCAAGATTTTTAAGACCGGGATCCTATTTAAGATCGTTTTCGCCTTTGCAAGATCGAAGATCGAATCAGGATCTTAAAATCTTACAATAATGTTATTTTCTTAATAGTTTGGGTAATAGTATTGAAATCTATGAATTACATATATCATAAACTCAAATTATGTGAATATTTCACATAAATGTTGTCAAAAAATATAATTATGAAATGTATAAAAATATTACATGTTATTTTTTGAATTATACGAGGCACAATTTGTAGTTTTATAGTTTGTCGTTCGAGAAAAGTAAGATCAGATCGGATTAGCTAAGATCATATATAATAGGAATGATTCAAATAAATCCTAGTTTATAGCATAAGATTGTGTATATCTTATAACCTCCTGTAATTCTGGAAGTTTGCTGTATTTGTATCTTATATATTATTCAATACACGTATCTCACAATTAAGGTGAGAATTCTCAAACCTAATATGGTATCAGCCTAGTTCCTGGTCACCATCTTCTCTTCTCCATTCAGCACCATGTCTGGTGATTCCAGTAGCACTGATTCCCCTTTTCCTCTTTCAATTGTTCTTCATATGCTCACCATCAAGCTTTCATCCACCAATTACCTTCTATGGCACAAACAAATGATCCCGCTCCTAGCTTATCAGAAACTCAAGGGGTATGTTGATGGTTCCATCCCACAACC
>BQNB010074825.1:0-31662 GCA_026074375.1 Tanacetum coccineum | reverse complement strand
ACCGATCATAAGAGTTTGCAACACATACTCGACCAGAAGGAGCTAAATATGAGGCAAAGACGTTGGTTAGAATTTACTATTAACCTTTTATGAAAACTGAGAAAAGTTTTCCTAAAGTAACGATGCCTGTGAAACATAAGATAGTCGGCTTAGGTAATATGTGTTTATATTTAGTTGTTATCCTGTACATGTACATGGTTACACAATTCTAAAAATATTATTGGTGTTTTCTTTCAGATTAATAGCTTTTAGGGTATCTTTTTAACTTCGAGTAGAGGGATGTCATCACAAAAAAACTTAAAAAGCTACGATGAGTCAATGACTAGCATACAAAGAACTTTTAGAAGAAATAACTAGGATTAAGATACATTTGACTTTGATAAAGTTCTTGCTAAACTTGCTTCTGATGGACTTTGACATTACCATTCTAAGATATTTTTTGCTATTATATGAAATAAAAATCATGACAACTAAACACTTTTAATAAGTTAAATGACTAGATTGTAAACATCCGTGTGCATTCACCAGCTAATGAACCCGAGCTATATTTAGGTATTATTGTTTGGTGTTTTTTCTGTTCTACAATTACAAGAATTATCACATAAATTAAACACTCTTTACAGCACCTGATCATATGCTTCATGAACTTATCATGCCATTCATATTTAAGGGTATTTTCTTATAATTATGCAAAGGTCAAAGTCTTGTAACTTCTGAACTTATAGTGTGTATGAATGTCTATAAGTAAAATTTGTAATGAGGTCCTTTTTATGAGTGCATTATGCCTGGTGTGTTGTCATTTTGTTACTCATAGGTTATGTTGTGTGTTATGCTACTGTGGGGTGTAAATAATTTGTGAGAAAAATTATTGAGGTATACTGTAAAAGTTCACAGAATTGGAATATATGAATTGAGGAACTTTGACTTAATAGGAGTATATTTTTGTTGACACCTTGTGGTCCTAAATGCATAAATGTTAATGTGTCTGTTGATATTATTATGCTTAAGTGAAATGTTAATTCAAATGACTATATCTTTAAGAAAGCAAAATGACTCTATATATTTAGGAGGTGCATTGATAGACTAAGTAAGGCAAGTCAATTGGTCTGAAGTAGTTCTATTGTATAGGTATATCATAGGGGGTTTTTTGATTCACTTATACAACTATAGAAAGTTTATAGAAATGGTTGTTGTATAGGGCTGCTACTTAGAGGAAAGACATTTAGACATTGTTTCAAGCGAAAAAAGAGGTATTTTAATCATCTAACAAGATGTTGGCCAACCTTAATTGATAGCCCATTCAAGAATCATCTAACAAGATGCCGGCCAACCTTAATTGATTCGTTTCTTATACTAATATAAACCAAACATAATCGATATCTTCGAAACAAAACTAAAACCTATGACTTCCGGCATTTGTATACCTTATGCTTGAAAAGGCTATATGTGGTTTTTTATCAGAAAATTGTATAATAGATTGTGGGTTCTTAATATTCATTGTTGTAGAAATCTGGCCATTACTCATTAGTTATTGATAGCACATTCAAGATTGTGAAAATTGTAATAAGTCGTAACTTTCTACAAACTAAGAGTTCTAATTTGCGTTCATATAACTTATTTTGTTTTTTGAGGTAAATGTGCTTTGATATGTAAGTAACTGTTTGTTCACATCGTGTAGTAACAAAACCCACAGAAACTTAAAAGAAGCGAGTATGCGGATCCTTCCTTATTTGAAAGGTAATCAGATTATTGCATTCGTTAAACAAAAATGCTGCAAAACGTATGGTAAAGTGTTAGACAGGCTGCAACTTTAGACCTGACCAACTTCACCATCCTATGACCCCAATCTGTTTTGACTTGCATGACCTGCTCATTTGTGACATCTAGTTTAGACTAAAAGTATGCAAACCTTGGCCATGGAGAAACTGTATACATGTAATAATTTTGCCACATTTAGTATAACAACATCCATGTATGATACCATCAAGTGTCAAGTACTGTGACGCGCCATACAAATATGCAGGTGGAATACACAGAAGGAAGGGGTGGTTATCCATGTAGGTGCTGCATAAGCAAATACTCACGCTCGGGTTTGGTGAGGAATCTTTTTGCTAACAAACATTCGTAGAGTTGGGCAATTGGCAGCCAATATCTACATATTTTGATGAACTAATGACGCATTACATTTGAAGAAAGATTTAGACGTGGAATTGAAGATGCTAATAAATTGGTGTGATCGATGTGTATGGATTGTTTGCATAGGCATTTTTTTACTTTGTGTTGTTTTATTTGTATAAAATATGTGTGAAAAGTTTTTGTGCATTGAGGAGTATTTGTATAAATGACTTTTTGAAAGGTGATATTTATTGAAAACTATTGTGAAACAAAGAAAAAGTCTAAAAGGTAGAAGCATTAGAGA
The DNA here is from genome assembly GCA_026074375.1 of Tanacetum coccineum. Classification (NCBI taxonomy): domain Eukaryota; kingdom Viridiplantae; phylum Streptophyta; class Magnoliopsida; order Asterales; family Asteraceae; genus Tanacetum; species Tanacetum coccineum. Next base: position 29,243 of record BQNB010074825.1, on the reverse strand, counting down.
TGCTCTAAGATCGACGTCAAATTTTGTGGCAACTATTTTTGGAACATATTTACTACATGTGAAGGAGTCATTTAGATTGATGTCACAGATTTACTCGAAGTTGAACTATCTGATCATTGTGTAGCATTCATATTTACGTAAATCAGTGATTAACTTTTTAGGAAACAATGTTAAGATTAACGTTGGAGTTTTTCAAGGGCATGTTGGGTTGGCACACCAGCACACCACCAAAACAGGATCCATACACCAACAAAAAAAAATTATTTTATTTTTATTTATTTTTTATTTTTATAATTTTGGTTTTATTATAAAACTGCAACATAAAAAAAATGTAACAGAAATTATAAAGTTTGACAAGTCAAAAGAATTAAAACACAAAAAACACGGAGCAGAATACCATAAAAACTGTATTTGTTCTGTTAATAAAATGAGTAAAACTGTCGGAAAAAAATATGAAACAGAAAACATAAAGTCAAAATAGTAGAAAACAAAATATACAGAAAAAAAAAACACTGAAAAGTGTTTTGTCCTGCCAATAAGTGGTGTGGGTGGTGTCTAAACCACATGACCCTTTTCAAGTCATATGTTGTTTGATAAGGAATAAAGGATCTAATTTGGAGTCTTGCAAGTTTTAACATGAAGGAAACTTGAAAACGATATGCGTTTGTTTGAGTTATTTACTCTACTTTGTAAAACAGCAAGTATTATTGTAATTCATTACTATAACTTTTACTGGTTGGTGCTTATCATCAAATATGGTTGCTTGCATATTATTGCTCAAGTTGTGCTTAGATATTGTATCAAGTTAGTCTCTTTAGTTCTCTTTAAACGTCGAAAAGCGTTTAGAAAGTCAATACCAATTCTCGAAGAGTACCAATTCATTATTTAAGGTGATGTCTTAGATGCCGCTAAAGATGCTTCTTACTAACATTTGGTGTAAGTTTTAGTAATATATCTCAATAAGAATGAACTTGGTGCATAACATCAATCAAGTTATAAAGTAGGTTCACATAATGTCTTCTGGTTTAAAGAGAAGAGTGTTACTCGGAATTTTTCTTTTGACTTTGTAACTGGTTGCAAATTTGATTAAATAATTAAGTATTTTAGTCTTTACTAGAGGTTGGTAACTGCAAACAAGAGTAATAATTCGATAATTGTATTCTTAGTAAAGGAATCTAAAGCTAACTTAACTTATTTTCTTCAGCTCCCCGTGTTAAACACGGGTTATGAGCTAGTTTGTTATATAAAAGCCATTTTCACTTTACATCCCACATTGGTTGAAGATATGAAATATTTTCTACTTATATACTATAGTTTGCATTGTTGATACGTGTTAAGAATAGCACTATATTTCGGATATATTGTGCGCATCAAGTTTAATCAGAAGAAAAAGGTTACAACTTGAAGCAACTCAGTATCCGAAAAATAATACAGTTTCTTAACTTTTTATTTTACTTTTTTAACTTGGTACTCCAGAATGTTTGCTTACAAAGATTGTACCTACTTTTCAAACTTTAGATGATGTAGTTATATACTTAAAAGTTGAACCACAATAAAGAATATAATCAGTGTGTACTTGATCAACATGATTAAACAATGGTATTATATATATCCAAATAGTCCATATACGTATGATTGAAATGAGATATTAAAATCGGGTTGCTAGTTGAAACATCCTAAACCAAAAACTGACATAACTACATAATGTAATTTGGATACTTAAATCTTTGTTAGTTGTAACATACAAATGTAAAAAACAAAGACATTATCGACATAACATACACACTCCAAAGGCAAATAAACCCCGCCACGATTATGTTTCTTAACAATAAAAGTGCTAGGTTCGTCACATCGGCTTTTACTATATAACTTTTCGGTTTGTTAAATCGGCTAACTTGTGAATTGGCTAAATCGGCTAACTTGTGAAGGTACTTTGTCCTTTGAAGTTCTTTTCTTGGATCTATGTCTCCTTGTCTTGTTTCAAACCGTGTTCAAACAAGTAATCCAACCCAGAAAAATAAGCTTCGAAATAAGCTGTTAAGCCACGTAATAAGCCACGAGAATAAGCAAACAAATAAGCTAACAAGACTTAAAAATAAGAAAACTGGCCACGACAACTTAAGCTCACAATAAGCTTTTGAAAGGCTGTCTCAAAAAAAGAAAATAAGCCGTGACAACTTAAGCTCACAGTAAGCTTTTGAAAGGCTGTCTCAAAGAAAGAAAATAATCTGTGACAAAATAAACTATAAATATGCTATAATATCTGAGATAGGAACGAGTAAGACACAAACCACAATTAAATTTGACATACTGTTAATAAGACCAAACAACTTCACTTAACCCAAAATACGAATCTGATAATAAGCCCAAAATGATTCGATAGAAGATTATATAAACCAACAAATAGTTGTTAAGTATACCTAGTTTTGGTTTATAGAAATAAGAACTTTTTATCAAGATAAGCAAAAGAGAAAAATAAGCCGAATAAGTTGATCTAATAAGCTCGAATAAGCTCACAACAATAAAGCCACTAAACCCACCCGAGGCGAGTAATACCATATGTAGGAACCAATATTATCATTTTCACTAAACACTAAACAAGAAATAAATAAAGAAGAATGAAGAAATGTAGAGAGAGGTAGGAGAGAATTTTTTAGAGAGAGAAGTGGAAGGATTACTATGTGTAAATGTGTTTTACAAACGAGACAACCAACCCTCTCCACAGGGGCGGCTCAACCTCCTCGGAGGCCTAAAGCGAAGCCCTAAGACGGGGCCTTATTATCAAAGTTATCTGTCGAAAAATCGTTTATATAAATTCATTTTTTCAAGGTTTTATGTGAAATCTTTAATTAGTTTCTCGAAATCAATATAGTATAATATTTCATTTAAAATTGATAATTAAGCAATAAATCTAATCTTTTAGTGACACTTTATATCCTTGGTAACTTTTAATTAACTTTAGCTTTGAAATACTTTTTTCTGCTGAAAAAATTGTTACTGAAATGATTAACATTATTCTATACGCTATATAAGTATTACGGAAAGAGTTTAAATTTTAAATTTGATTAAGTATATCAATCGATGTATCAATTTTCCATATGTATAACTTCTCTAAAACTCTTAGTGATCTATAACGTTAATACTTAAACAACTGGAAAAAATTACATGTTTCGTCCATGTGGTTTACCCAGAAATCATGTTTCGTCCCTATTCGATTTTAATTACACTGATGGTCCTTATTTTATCAAACATGTTTCACTGATAGTCCCTATTCTGGAAAATAGGGACTATCCGTGTAACAAATTTCAAACAAATTAATTACACAGTTGGTCCCTATTTTGAAAAATAGGGACCATCAGTGCAATTAGTTTGAAAATTAGGGACCATTAGTGTAATTAAAATCAAATAGGGACAAAACATGATTTCTGGGTAAAACCACAGGGACGAAACATGTAATTTTTTCAAATAATTGTTGTAATACTTATGTCTTAAAGACTTTTTTAGGTTCAAATAACTACCTTTTTAGCTTGTTATTATCTAGCGATTTTACATTTTCAATATCAAAGAGTAAACTAAAGATACTTTAATCTAAATTGATCATATTTACTTTCTGAAATAGCTTCATTTGTAATGTATAAGAAATAATTGGTTTTAAAATTCTATTCGTCGTTTTTATAGGTTCATTGTCAATATCATCATCATGTTTTCTATTTCTACAAATAATTCGTTTTTCTTTCAAATTTACGTTCCGCATTCGTTTTTCTTTAGCGAAAACTAAAGCATCCTAAAAAGCAACTTGTAAGAATGATACATGAGTAGATAAGAGAAAGTTATAGAGCGAAAATATGTTTGTGGGTGTGAAAAACAAACGTACATTCATCAATGTAAATGGTTATTATCAAACGACTTAATTTAACCTTTGTTAATTTTTCATTCAAAATATGGGCCTTTTATATATACTCAATATATTCGCGCTTAAACTTTACAACTGGTAAGATAAAAAATGAAAACTAGAAACAAAAAAAGCCCAAGACTTCAATTATTTCACATTTATCAATTAATTGGGGCTTAGATTAATTGGATTTCTAAAGATGGCAGTAAAAAAACATGTGAGTAACTTTATATATATAAACAGTCGTACAAAATCCGGGGCCTTAAAAAATTGGAGGCCTAAAGCCCTAGCTTTACTTGCTTTACCTTTGAGCCACCACTGCTCTCCACACATGAAGAGGGGGTATTTATACTATTAAATGGGTCACGCTCTAAGTTGCCTTAATAGGCCGAATGGTATTTGATTTGGGCTGGGCTTGGGTTACCTTGGGCTTTAGCCCACAACACGTGTAATATTAGATTAACTAACGAGCCCGATACCCGTTTTAGTCTATTACAACGTAAATATTATAATAAAGACCGCGATTCCTTGTTCGACTCAATATTTTGAGGCTAACAGACCTTCTTGGTCATTTTACCATCATAAACCTGTGAACGAAATGTAATGCTAATATACATCCTATTTCTCTCTAAAACTGCTATCTTCGTCCCTTCGAGGACATCCTGCGCAAGGATGACACGCACTATATTATTACCAAAATCGTTCAACAATTTGAATAAAGCGGATTCAGCAGCTTGTTATTTCATCTGCTCATCCATTTGACCCGACTTTAAGTTGATCTTTTAGCTAATCCCATTTGAATAGAGATAAAACATAGTAAATGAGTTGAAGTTGCCTCTTCTAGTTGTGATTTAGTCACATCGATCAAGAGTACCGTTCAACTTAAAATGACATTTTACATGTTTTTATATGATTATGCGCAATCTGCTTGTTTTGAATTTGTGGATAGAGGAGTTTCCAGACTTAACAAATTATGATAGCTTCCAAGCATGGCCGTTTATTCTCGATAGTTTTGTAGAATGGCTGAGAGAAAAGACTCTGGCCACTCCCATTGTATGATCCTGGTTTAACAAGGTAAATGCTATATATGGCCGTGTTCATTAGGTATGGTTTTTGATTTTAGCATTCTGATTGTTGTGGTTTGCTTGTAAATGATTACACCATTGACATTGATTGGCCTAAACTTTGATAGAATTGATGACCCGTTTTAGATATACTTCACATCTACTAAAGATGCCCGATGTTCGTGTTTCACTGGTACATCAGATGTAACCCTTTGGGTAGAGATGGCAAAGTGGGTGGGACGAGTAATGGTAAAGAACTGCATTTTTAGTTATGGTACGAAAGGCGGTCGGATTTACCCAAAAAAAAATGTGTTACGCTTTTTTTAAACATTTCAAGTAAAAAATTAGCATGTCTAACATAAAAGATCAATTGTTTTTTTAGAAAACGATTCATGGGTAACTTCAACACAGATGACCCATTTCCTTTTCAGATATCATCTTTATTTACTCGTTTGACACGTTAGAGACAAACATGGCCTGTATGTAATTTATAAAAGGACATAATTTTTTTGACTGACTAGGGTTCATTTTCTTGGCAGGAACTATATAACGATTTGGCTTACAAATGTCCATTTTGCGAAGTTGAAAACGTGAACCTTTATCAGTTGGCAATGTCAAAACGAATGCTGATAAAAATCCTCAAAGTTATCTTGCTTAGCCACCATCTCAAAGTTATCCTGATTACTTGCATGTCTTACAAGATATGAACATATTAAAGAAATACACCTTTCTCCATATTATTGAGATCTTTTTTTTTCTTCTGACATTTTCGAGCGTCAGGTTGCTAACAAGTAACAATGACATGTTTTTAACTTGTACAACATCAACAATCACATTAAAAGTTTTTTTCTTTCCTTCCTGTGTTTCACTTTGACTAATTTATCTTCCAGGTATAAAAATCGGATAAATATTAAAACTGATTCAAACATGTTTAAGTAAATAAATTTGGAAATGATGAAAAAAAGACTTGCAAAACCAAAAATGGGTTTGTCCCACATAGGATGGTGGAAGAAAACAAAAGGCAATGATGTGATTATATAAGGCAAACCAGGTGGGAAGATGAAAGGCACGCAGCCACTCAGTGAGCACAAAGCGAACTATTCTTTCGCCTTTTACTAAAGAATACCGTGTGCGCGCTGCATTAAGTGGCATGTCCCTTTTATCAAAGGGTTCCAACCAATCTCAGTAGAAAGCTTTATATTGCCAAAAGTCTGGTGTCGTTTGGGGGTGGGTTGTTGATAGATGCTAAAGGGGATTCATTTCTCATTCCAACCAAATAAAAACTTAATTATATGAGACATCCTGGACATAAACTAGAAATTATTACAAGACAAATGCTAAAGAGTTCTGAAGCTTCAATTGGGAATACAAACTACCTTTAGTCTACAATTTTTGTCCATCAACAGTTTAAAATTAGCGAGCGCCTATTGACGAGAAGGTAAAAGTTTGTCCATAGATCCTTGTCTATCAGCTTAGTTTTCTTCCCGATATTAAGAACACACACATAAGTATAAAAGAGATCGACGAATGAACCATATCCTTATAACAGAAGACTGGTACACAGACACACAGTAGCAACAAACCCTTAAGCACTTAACGTATGAATCAACTTGAAGAAGAAAATGAGGCCTCAAAACAAGATCAAGTAAATGTAGATAAATCCTCAATAACTAAGCTCTTTTGATTATCTTCTCTAGCGCGTAAAATGATACATATAAGTTGGAAAAACTAATGGATTTGAACTGTGATTATTTAGCTTATGTTACTAGAATAATTGAACAAATCAGGCAGATGCGAAATATGAATAACTACGAGTTACATGAACTTATGATGAATGAAAGTAGATACTAAATGATATTGTCCCACATCGGTTGGCTGAGGAAAGCAGAAGGTGGGTAATTTGATTATATAATGCAAGGAGTTAGCCTAATGAAAGGCACGCAGCCACGCAGTGAGCACAAAGCGAACTATTTTTTCACCTTTTACTAAAGAATACCGTGTGCGCGCCGCATTAAGTGGCATACGCTTATTTTTAGTTCTAACTTTTAGCAGCTATCTTTATCAAAAGTTATTTAGAAGTAGGGGCTGGTTATGGTTTGAAAACCGGACCGGATCAACCGAGGTCGGTTCGGTTCAATAAGCATAATTGCCGGTTCAATCGAGATCGGCCCGGTTCAACAAATCATAATTGCCGTTATTATATAAGACTTGAGCGAAGACCGGATATGTGAAAAAAATCAAGATCGGCTCGGTTCAACAAATCATAATTGCCGGTTTTATATAAGACTTGAGCGAAGACCGGATATGAGAAAAATAATGGGTCGAAGATGAAATATGTTTGGTATGGTCCGGTTCGATTCAGTCCGGTTTTTTTGTTTGTTTCAGTCCGCAGTCTATTATGCCCATCGTCTATTATGCTAAGCCTTATTTTATCTCTAGCAGCCCTATTTTGTAGCATGTCGGTCGTAGGTTTCAGTCCGCGGTCTTATATTAGCAGCTATGTTTATCAAAAAAGTTATTTTGTGTGGAATACACTTATTTTTGGAGAGCCTCTTTGTGTGGCATAATCAGTGATTCAGTGTCATATGGATCCCAGTGTTTTCAATAAATAAAAAGATTATACATTTAATTGAAATAATGCTATTTGAGAAATGTAACGCTATTTGAGAAAGTATGTTTTGAATATGCATCCTATTTCTCTCTAAAACGGCTATCTTCGTCCCTTCGGGGACATCCTGCTCAAGGATGACACGCACGAATTGAGAAATGGTCCAAAAAATTATTTTTTTAAGTTTAATTATTTGAATTAGGGCTTCAAACCGATGACGTAGCAGTGACCATTAACGTATTTGTTAATACAAATAATGTCTAAAAACGTTATTTATATTTTTCGACCTCTCAATGTTTTGAAGATAACAAAATGTAAAAACATTTAAGATAAAAATAAACGTTTACAAATTATTAATCGTAAATTTCCATTTCTAATATTAATTACTTAAGGCATGTACAAACAAATCATTAAACATGATTAGTGGTCAAGAAAATATATTTTTTAACCATTACATTTTTACATAAAAGTATTTGAGGGGTGGGGGGGTGGGGGGGTGGGGGGGGGGAGGGGGGGGGGGGAGGGGGGGGGGGGGGGGGGGAGGGGGGTAGGGGGGGGGGGAGGGGTTGGGGACGGGGGGGGAAGGGGGGGGGGGGGGGGGAGGGAGCGGGGTGGGGGGGGGCGGGGGGGGGGGGGGAGTGAGTGGGCGGGGGGGGGGGGAGGGGGAGGTGGGGGGGGGGGGGAGGGGGAAGGGGGGAGGGGGAGGGGGGGGAAGTGGGGGGGGTGTGGGGGGCGGATGGGCGGAGGGAATGGGGGCGGGTGATGGGAGTGTGTGGGGTGAGGGGGGGGAGGGGGGGGCGGGGAGCGTGAGGGACGGGAGGGGGGGGTGGGGCGGGCGGGGTGGGGAGAGGTAGGGAAGGGAAGGGGGAGGGAGGGGGGGGGGGTGGGGGGAGGAGGGGGGTGGGGAGGTTGGGGGGGAGGGGGTGTGGGGAGACGGGGGGGGGGGTGGGGCTGGGCGGGTTTTTTTTTTCTTTTTTTTTTTTTTTTTTTTTTTTCTTTTTTTTTTTCTTTTTTATTTTTTTTGGTTTTTCTTTTTTATCTTTTTCCTTTTTTTCTCCTCCTTGCGACCCGGGTGATCATACTTTGCACGGGTTTGTTATTTCTACGTATTTTATATATATTTATATATATTTTTGAGAGTGAATTTTGTATTCAAGGGTAACTTGGTAAACTCTTCTTATGTGTACTCTCGGATTATCTTATTTAGTTATAGTTATATTTTCTCCGTGTATAAAAATCTGCTCATATCATGGAAGTCTGGTAAAAGAGAAGTTCAATTCAACAGAACCAACACGAGGGAAAGAAAAGAGATTATGGTTGAGTTGAAGGAGATTGTTTGAACAGATACAGGTGATGCTCGTTATGCGTCGCTGTCTCAAAAGCATATCATGATTTAACTTGTTGGAGGCTATATTGATTATTGGAGTGTATTATGTGTTGTTACAGGAGAAGGAAATATACATCTACATGTTGTTAGAGAAGGAGTATCCATTGTCAAAAGGAACTCTTACATTAATGCTGGTTGCAGAGCTCTTGGGGAAACAAGTTAATGAGATGTCTAGAGAACTTTTTAGAAAGATATTCATGCAGGTTGAATAAGGACAAGAGACTCAACGATATAGCACATTTTCTTTTTAATGTGTTCGTTGGAGAATCCTCTTTATGAGAATAAGATTTTAAATTCAAGAAACTTGATGATTTAAAGGTAAAATCACGCATGTTTAGGGGAGGATTGTTGGGAATTAAAGTCTTCATGTTAGTGACTGCCAGCCAAAAAGTTAGTACTGCTCAAGTTAGACACACTTGCATTACTTAACCAGTTAGTTACTGCTAGGAGTAAGTTGTAAGTATGCCTATGCTAGTACATGTAACTTAAGATTGTTGCTGAGTGATTAAGTATCTGTTTGCATGAGATTAAGAATGCTAAAGAGATAAAGGAGTTTATGTCATATATTTTGTATTAATTATTCAGTGTATATCTTATAAAGTTAGAAGCTGTTTTTGCGTTGTTATCTATTAGAATTATAGATGATTTGTAGTTATCATGGAAAGGATAGTCATTGGAGTGATAGTATAAGTGATTTGGTCCTAGGGTTATGGTTTAGATACATATACATTCATACGTTTTTTTTGATCATATAGCTCTTTTAAGGTTGGAAACCCTTCTGACTACACAGAGTACTCGTATTATTAAGTTAATAATATCTATTGTAGCTTTTTAGTAATATCTTGTTTCATACTAGTTTGTTGTTTCATTAATATTCTTTTCTAAGTGTATTAAAGAGTATGATTTTCAGGCCTATCTTTAGTATTCATAAAGTTTCTACCATAGTTGTTTTGGTTCTATCCAAAGTAACTTAACCTTTACAAGCCAAGGAATCGATCTTAAGTTGGGATCAACAATAAACGATTAAGTAACAATTCTTTGCAATAATTATACAAAATGGGTTAATTACATGGGATAAATGATGCTATAAAATAGACGTTATTTGATGTCATCAATATACTATCGGTACACTCATATAATTTAATACCGATACCAATGTTCCAGAAAAGGCGACAAAGACCATACGTACACATCCGTAACGACGGAATAGACACATATGACTGCATTCGAACCTTAACTCTAACAAGCTAAAGGTATAAACTATCTTGCGTATCAATAATGGATACCCGAATTCCTATAGATCTAAAGGCGAACCTTACATTTTTGGGTGGAATTTTGAGGGTTTTTGTGCTAGTCATATAAATTCCTATCCATAAGACGCTATTAATACTCAGTTTTTGTCGGTATGTGTCATAAAAATAAATAAATTTTGGTTTTTATGCTATGTTTCGATATATAACCCATCATTTTAAGAACAAATCAAATGACAACTGAAAGAATAGTTTCTAAGGCTTATTTCTCCCTACACTTAAGTTGAACATTGTCCCCAATGTTCTATAGAATTACCCGTAAAAACGAACAAAGGGAAAAGAAAACAAGTAAAAGAAACTAGTACTCCCCTGGTTTGCTCAATAATGGAGAAGAAACATGCGATAACTGGTTAAATCTTCCTCCAAGAATCATCCAATGAAACTTCCTAAGAACTTCCAAGCTTCTTCTCGTCAAACATAACATGTAATCAAAGACAAAGACACACCAAGCATAAAATCGGTAGATAGATATATATATAAAATTACAACATAATTAAGGTTTGATCTAGAACAGCATTTTTTGGTATAGGAGAAGGGGGGGGGGGGGTGGGTGGAAGGGTTACGAAGAGATGGAGGATGCGAGGTAAATTGAAGAGATAGTAGCTAGAGTTTTATGTGCAGGTGTAATTTATCAAAGAGGCCTATAGCAAGGATTCTAAAAGTATTGGTGCGAGCAGTTAGGTGGTAAGGATATCGATGACGCAATACGAAAGCAAGAAATTGAATTAGATGACCATAGAGCATGGGGTGGACGGCACGGCGGACGCCAAGTCCAGGGTTGGTAGGGGAAGTCCCGAGCGGGTCGGAGCTCCTCGAAGCTACTGATGGAAAAGAGGGTACATCAAGCAATTGAAGTATGAATGAGAGAGATAGGCCTGCGAGCCAGCGAGAGATTTAGGTTAGTTTATAGCGCGGGATGACGTAGGAATAGACTCAGTGCATAACAGCGCCGCCGTGGGCAAGATGGAGCGGTGCGTTTCGAGAGACAGTGCGGGATGAGCGTCAGAGAGACAGAGCGCGTGAAGGGAGATAAATCTAACGCCAGAGTAGTCTATTAGAAGCAGAGAAGTTATATGCGAATTTAGGAGTGTACGATTGCAGCGCAAGGCGAGCTGGACTCGGGTTCCCCTACACTTATTTTGTTGCAAAATACCTTTGATTGTAAATAAGACGAAGTTACAAACAAACAAAGCATGATTACAAATTCATTCAAACTAATGAAACAAACATAAGTAATAAAACACACGACGCTCCTAAATGCAGAAAGATAAAAATAAGGTTAATAGAGACGTGCTTAAAATGGGTTGCCACCAATAAGGCGCGTGATGTGGTGATTTTAGTTAGCGAGTAGCACGACGCGTCGATGGGAGACGACTACCAGTTATTTATTGACGGAGCGCAATGAGACAGTGGGGAGTTGTGTATCGCGCGCGAAGGTACACTATGCGTATACTGACGGCGGTGCGGGGTGGTGAAGTAGGGGATAACGTTGAGCGCGAGCGAGCGAATTAAGGGCGAGACGAGGGGAGGTCGAGCAAGTAGCTAAAGGAAAGGATTTTGTAGGATTGAAAAATATGCTCCAAAGTGTTTTGAGATTCTTATAGACATCCAGCACGACCGTATCGTCGTATACTTCCTTTTGGCCTGAGGAAGGGGTGAGGTCGGTTAGCTGCACTTCTTTCTAGAAAAGAAACTTTCTTAGATTCTAATTCCCACTCATTTTCTAACATCTCTATGTTCGAAAAATTAACACCTAGGGATGCACTATGTCTTAATAAGCCCGTTTTAAATCCATAATGTTTCTTAGGGTCTTCTACACATGGGTGATAATAGTAATATATATCCTTAAGGTGAAGAGGCGCCACGTGAGGTAAATGTGGTGTATGAATGGTTAAGCTATCTACTTTATTCATTCTAAAACTATCCGGACTATGTGGTTTGATGGGTGGTTCGGTTCCTCTTTTGTCTCCTAGATTTACATCTAAGGGTGAAAAATTAGGTAAAAGTCGAGGCTCCGGTTCATCAACACTAGAAATTTACCTAGAACTAAGACATAGGTCCTGACTACAAGTACTCAAGCCTAAATCCTCTAGTTTTGTGTGCTCCAAAGGTTCTACCTCCATCAGAATTCCTATAGATGCGTCTTATCCCTACGTCTTTTTTGGGTACGAGGGGTCCGGGCGATGTGTATACCTCAAATGATGGAAGGACTTGTGGGGTACTTTGTGGGCTTGGATTATCTACCTTATCCTCCATCATATCTAGATCACCTATAGGCTCATCATATGCATCTAACCATGACATGCACTTAGGTATCTTAACTCTAACCACCTCATTCCCAACCAAGTGATCCTTTAAATTTGTTATTTTTTTTAACACCAAATGCTTATAACAATGATAACTTAAGGTTGGCACAGAGCTGAGATATTTAGCACATAGTTCTTGAGATACTTGGGGTATTTTAGCACTGAAAGTGAGTGCTACGGCTAATAGGATTAATTGGGGATTTATTTTACCTCTTATCATACGATATTGCCTATAAATTAACCTCATTACGGTCTAGTAAATGATAATCAAGCACAAGTTCTAAATCTAATAAATTATCAACACTCTCATAAAATAATATGTATCAAAGGCTAGAATATACCTCACAGTTTAGTGGACTGAATTTTGTGATAGTTATGATGTCAATCCGAGTAGGTTTTACCTTACTAAGTGTATACATTTTTATTTTTGAAAGACAGCATATATTAATTTATATTGTAAAATATCAGTTAAAACGTGGCAAGATTGTAGGGCAAACATGGAGGGAAATAATATATTTAATTTTTCCTATTTGGCTCCCCTCCACACTTAAGTTGAACATTGCCCTCAATGTGAGAACTAATAAAGATAGACAATAGGGAAAATTAAGAGAAAACGATACTGCCCGGAGCATAATATGGTGTAGCTGCGAGCTATTTTGAGCGAGCGCCATAATTTTCTGATTTTATGTAATATTACCTGCAAAAGTGAACAAACAAAACATACAAAAAAAGAAAATATTGATGTGGAGGTTGTGAAGACTTCACAGGAAGCTTTACAATCCCCTAGGCAGAGTACCTAACCGTTGTAGTGTAGTAAGGCAAGACTAGGGGGTTGTTATCGTTCTCTAGGGGAATAGGTTAGGAAGGCTCAAACACGGTCTATAAGAATTCTAAGGGGTTGAGAGAATATTCTTTTTGTGTTTTTATATTTTATAGAAAGCAGGTAAATCAATGGTTTGAGAGGTTGGTATGTTTAACTAATAATTAAACCAAATTTAATCTAAACTACTGGTGATAACTTTATGATAAAATAATGTATTTACCTAATCATGCACTACTCCTTAGATTGCTTCTCCTAGATCTGTTGCTTTGTCACACTTGTGATGATCTGTGTAAGTATTTCCTAAGTCATGAACGAATTACACAAACCCGTCGTCTTTTTAATATTCCGTTAAGGCAACGCACAAGTAAGGTAGTATAAAGACTATTACAATGCCCCTAAGAGTATATTAAATGCATGTGAAATATCTTAAGAGGGATCAACCATATTAGGGGTAAGGTAGTATGAAGACTGTTACCGATGATATCCTTTCTACACACTCGCATTTCGCTAGACGTCTATGTGAATTTAATATCTTATGGCTAGTTTTCTAGAGCCTAACGTACACATCCATCAACAAGAAGCAACATCAAAAGGATTTACATCTTAAGTTTCATGTAATCATTAGTAGATACAAAGGAGGGTTAAGCCTAGCATGTTATAAAGAAGCAAGAGCATAAATCAATCAAACAATACATAGACATATTGAATGATTAATGATAAATAATCTTACTTGATTAAAACATGGATTGAAGGTAGTTACAATAGGGTTTTGAGGCCCTAAAATGACCTAAAAAGCTGCTAGAATGACTAGGGTTCATCTCCTAAAAGTTATACAAAGTTACATACTTAAAACCCTAAAATCGGTTTAATATATATAGGAAAATCATTGTGACGGCGTCGCTTTGAAGTCCTGACGCTGTCACCATGTAGACGATTCTAGATCCCCTTTAAGTCGACCACGTCTTGACGCCGTCGCTAGATTTCTGATGCCGTCACTAGATAGATCACGACGGCGTCGCTTTATGCCCGCGACGCCGTCTCCACGCTCTGTGAACCCGATTCTTCAAGAGATTTGGTGTAGGTCCGTAATCTTGTCCGTTTCTTCTCCAAATGAGCCCAAGTCATGTGTATTTCCTCCAAATGTCATCCAAGTGCTAAAAACCTGAAAACAAATGATTAAGCACATAATGTGGGAACATTTGCATGATTTAGGGGGTTAAATGACCCCGAAATAGTGTATAAAATAACACCTCATCACATACACTCTAAACATGGTTTTCTCAAACTATCCCATAATCACATACGCCCACTCTTTTCTCTCTAATTAGCAATGTGATTATAAAACCTAAATCAATCCATTGATTTCACTCCAATCATCATTATCTTCATATTTCTTATTCTTCTTAAACCTTCACAAGCCTAAACCTTCCTCACTTAAACATTCCCCATATCCTCACATGGGACAACTCACATTCTCTTACACCATTATACCTTGTGTACTTCTTGTCCCCCAACATTCCAACATAGGCCCCTTCACATCATATCAAAACATTCTTCACCACATATCTCTTATTCATCATCTTCCTCATTTGAATTTCACACTCATGCACTCTTTCATCCTAACCCTTGATCATGCCATTTCATCAATCCAACTTACCTCAATCTCATCCCCTCTATTGGATTGAAATTCAAATTATACACACATACACACTCTTCTATCTCCACCCTTGATCATGCCACTTTAACCATCCAACTTACCTCTTCACCATCTATATCTACCCTTGATTTTGAATGTGATCAAGTGGTCCTTTCCATCCCATCAACATTACATCATGCCAACTCATATACAACTCATCCTTATCCTATCTTCTATTACACACATGTAACAATTCAATTTGAAATTCAAATTCAAATCTTCCCCCTATAATATACACTCTTTCTCTCTAAGTTTAGAATATTCTTAGAATATTCCTTCATACCCACCAAATTCTCAAACCTTTGTTAGATCCTAACTAAACTAGTTACCTTAGAGGAATACCAAAATACCATTGTCGGATAGTTCTTTTCTCTTTTCGATATCGGACAAACAAAAACCTTTTAAACACTTCACAAACGCTTTTATCAAATGGCTATTTGAGTTGGTTGACCTTGAGTATAAGAATGATTAAAATGTCATAGCGTGAAGTACAATTGGGAGTTTAACAAGTGCGTGTATTTAAAACGCTAAAGTCCCGAAGAAAATAATTTTAGGAATCTGGCGCGCCAGTCACAATTATTTTCCCAAGTTTAGGACTCTTGGCCTATAAATACCCACCCTTGGCCTTTGTATTACTCACCTTTTTGCAAACATTCTTTCCTCTATTTTCTCTTCACATATCCTCTAAGTCTAACATCAAAGTGTTTTAATCTTCTCATCTTATTATTCTATGGAAGTTAACATCTTCGCAAGAGAGCCACACAAGTACCTACTCTATACTTGTGTTTTATGTCGAGTGTCTTCTTTTTTATACCCTTTCTATTAGAATCGAATATTTAGGCTAGGTTAGGGATTGATTCTTAAATCAAACTATCTTTCAATCGAGTTGTAAGGGAAGCCTTGTATCCAAGAGATCAAGCCTAGATCATTGGGTATTTAGTTGGGGTTCGATAAAGCTTCCAAGGGAAAGTCTTTAGAGTCTATAGGTTAAGACGAATCACGGGTTCTTAGGAGTGGATTCCGATGGCGGAATACAGTAGGTAGTAACTCTTCTTTGTGAGCGCCGATATTTGTGCATATCGGTGGAGTTAAGTGTAATACGGTTTATAGTCCACCATAAGGATTATACTAGGAATAGTATAGGTGTCGTGGATTCGCAACTGAACGTACAAAAGGACTAAACCCCCTTCCCAAATAAGTATATATCGTGGTCTCTCTCTCTCTCTCTCTCTACCTATTGTTCTAATTGCAAAGTAGGTTAGTACATCACTCAGTTCCGTTGAGACTTGAAGTTTTATAAACTTCGAAGTCAAGAAAACCGTATTCACCCCTCCACGGTTCTACAAAGCCCACAAAACATGCTAAATTTATACTTCACAAATGTATTCAACAAGACTTGAACCACAACAACCATTAGGTTGCCCAGGTGTATATGTGTGAAGGTTTTTAAATGGACTTTACATGAATACATAAAATAATGAACTCTAAAATAGTGCCTTTCAGCAGTAAAAAATTTTTTTTAAAAATAGTGCCCTTCAAAGATTTTATGCCTTAGTAAGATCACGTAAGGCACATAATCACGTAGGATCACATACTGGTTATAGTCCAGCCTAGTTTATACTACCTGGTTCTCTATAACCTTGGCTCTTGATACCAAACTGTCACACCCCCAGACGGGGCCTGGACGGAACACGTGTCCGGAGGCGTGACTTGATTGAACATCTCAAGTACAAAGCATAAAGAACGACCTCTAAGGGTACGTTTTAAAAATAAACACCGTTGCAAAGTTTTAAAATAATAATAATAAGTTTTACATCGATTAAATTTAAAAGATTCAAAGTTAAAATGCGGAAGCTTAAATAAGTTCAACAACGGTATTTAAAGACATAGATAAATCTCTGGTAAACCGGTACAGGCATATAGACTCCACATAAGTCAATCAACAGCATCCATGCTAAGCACCTGAGAAAAACATGCTTAAAACGTCAACATAAAGTTGAGTGAATTCATAGGTTTAATTTCAAACGATATTACAGTGGACCACAAGATATCAACACGTATGCGACAGTTATAACAAATACAACTTCACATAAAAAGTATTTACGTTGCGCTAAGCTCATGACACCGAAGCTAATTACGTTTATAGCAGTATATTGCTAGGTTGAAACAAGCCCCCGAGGTATCTGACCAAGACTACCTTCTTAAGTTCGACATGGTATATATCCGTTTATCGGGCACCCCGTGGGTAGTGAGCGCTACTCACCCGGATAGGGATAATTAGTCCCAATAGATCTATTTATAACATTCGCGCTCCCTTGACCGGTCCTCCAGTCAAGAAACTGACGGTTCATGATAAGTGGGGCAGTAGTGGTCTAAACGCTACTTAGGCAACACGTAAACAGGGAAAATCTCACGCAAAGTACTTGTGTCCAGTTTTAAAAGCAAGCAATGTTTCTCACCCCAAGTTATAAAACATTTATTCAAAACGAGTAAAAGAGTGGGGCTATGAACTCACCTTGATGATAAGGTAAAGAGTATACGTCAAAAGTATGGTCACTTGGAATGAACGGCGGTACACGGGTATGACCTAAAAGAATATGGGTTTCGATTTAGACTCGGAAGGTTATCGTACTATATTGATGCATGCACGTTCATTGTCATTTTTAGCAAACGTTAGTTATACATTTAAAAACGTTAGTGATCGAGTTTTACGAAACGTACATATATAATATTATATTACTTATATAGATATTATATTTGTTATTGTTAATACATAAGTAAACTTGTTATTTATCATTTAATATTTCCAAATAGTTAGGTAATTTAATCGAAGTATTTTATCATTTATGTTTTTCCAAATAGTTTCTAAGTATAAAGATTTTTACAAAATTTCGGCATGACCCGTTCGTGTTTACACGTTTTCCAAAGTCGTAGACTTTAATTAAAAACCACTTTCAAACCACTTTCCATATTTACAATTTACTCGTCATCAAATCCATTATTAATCGTAAGTTTGATAATAAAAGTATATTTTCGATGCTTTTATAAATTTTACGAAATTTCGGCATGACCTTTCTAAAAATATAGACTTTCCATTTTTATAAATCTCGACTCGTGAAACTATCTATTTTACAAAGTGCATCTTTTATTGACTCGTAAGTATATCCGCTATATTTTCGACAACACCTCAAACATCGCAACTAATCCGTTCTAAACCTAAACCTCTTCGACATTCAACTTACGCTTACAACAAATCCAACATCTACTTAATCTTTTCGCCAACGATATTTAGCTCAACATACAATAAATCTTTAAGTAAACGATATAGCCGTAATAATAGCAATATATATATCAACATAATCACAATGAACTTTTAAATACAAAAGTACAACTACTTTTTATTTTCTTCCATTTATAAACAAAAATATTAACTTTGAGACTTGTAGTTTTATAGAAAAATAGATAATGGTTTTTACAACGATCCGCTTTGTACACCTTGTTCGGAATGATCATATGAATGCAAAAGTACAACTTATTTATGAAAAATAAAGATGACTTACAAAGAAACACGACGAAAGGTAGATTAGAAATCAAAAACAACCCAAACGTTGTTTTACAAACTACCCGGATGAACTAACAATCAACACGAACAATATATCTTCAAGTGGATGATCAAAGATTAAAAATGAATGGGTTTTTGTTGGTGTTTTGGTTCGGCAAAAGAGAAAGAAAGGAAAGAAAGAATAATGCAAAGTGTGTGTGTGTAAATGAAATGAGAATGAGGTTAAGTGTATATGCATATATAACAAAATCACACACACACACACACTAGTGTGTGCCGTGAGATAGGAGAGGACAAGGCAAAAATTGGACCACCTTTAAGTAGGAAATTAGTTAGGTTGTTAACTTGTAGCAAAAATTCAAAATGGATCCTATGCTTGCATGTATACATGCAACCGGTTATGTATAGCCAAGGAGGGGACCAAAAATATTTTTCCCACTTTCTAGGATCACTAGTGCTCTTTGTGAATTAATTTCCAAGACTTTGCATGCACATGTATAAGTATAAATTAAATACGAAGCACGTAAGTAACGAAACGAGTAACGGTAACACGAAAAATTACGAAACTTTAAATATTGCTTAAAAACATAAAAACGCGGATATTGCCAAAATACTACAACGTTTGGTGTCCCGGTTTGCTCCCGGAGACGATTTTCAGATAACAACGAAACAACTTCCCGGTTAAACGGTAAAGCTAAACGAAACACTTAAAAATTCAAATTACTACACGAAAACGGCTAACTTATTGAACGGAAATTCTCGGGTTGTCACATAATGGTTCGTCGACATAGCACTTCTTTAAGTTGGATACATGAAACGTATTGTGAACCCTGCTCAGCTCTTGAGGAAGCTCAAGCTTATAAGTAATGGATCCAAACTTTTCTAACACTTTGAAAGGTCTAACATATCTGGGGTTCAGCTTCCCCTATTTGCCAAAATGTACTACTCCTTTCCAAGGCAAAACCTTGAGCACAACTCTATCTCCAACTTGAAATTCCATCGGCTTACGCTTTAAATTGGCGTAACTCTTTTCTCGATCATGAGTGGCTTGAATTATTTGCTTGATCTGAATGATTTTCTCAGTCGTCTCTTGAACTATTTCTGGACCAGTGAGTTAAACTTCTTCAACCTCGGCCCAACAAAACATTGTGAACGACACTTTCGACCGTAAAGTGCTTCAAACGGTGCAGCCTTTATGCTAGCGTAATAACTATTGTTATATGAAAACTTGACTAATGGCAAATGGTTAACCCAACCCTTTCCAAAGTCGATCACACAAGCGCGCAACATATCCTCAAGAGTCTGAATAGTCATCTCGCTTTGTCCGTCAGTTTGCGGATGATAGGCAGTATTCATGTCCAAGTTTGTACCCAAGGTCTTCTGAAGTGACCTCCAGAAATTTGATGTGAACCTAGGGTCGCGATCACAAATGATTGAGACGGGTATCCCATACCTTGTGACTACCTCTTTCAAGTACATTCTTGCCAATTTTTCCCTAGGATCAGTTTCCCTCATTGGTACAAAGATTGAAATAATTGCGCCGGGGCAGGGCATATTTGGTGTAATTGATCTCTATAGTCTCAAAAAATATACCTAACAATGGTATCATAATACCTTGCGTATGATCTTAGGCAAAGCTTCATGATATAATCATCAAGATTTTATTTACTTCCAATGAGGTATCTCGGGTCGTGTCAAGCAACAAACCCGATGGCCTTTGATGTTCCAAGGCCTTGCCTTTAAGCACATATTAGACATTTGACTAACAATAGGGTGGCGATGTACGGCCTTCATATTAGGCCACCATATAGCATCTTATTATGTTCTTTGATACATCTTGTCAGAAAATCGGAATGGATTAGAGTATTGATTGTTGGGACTCGTGCATGATTCACAGTCCGCCAAATCACCATAACAAGGTAACCAACCTCATGCCATTTACAGCTTTAAAGTTACAATTCCGCGTAGGGTTTTCCAACTTTTCGTTCTAGTTTTCTCTGGATCCTTGAATTTTCAATCACACATATTCAAAATCTTCGTATCTTGATGTTCTTGGTTTCGGGCCTTCAGTCTGGCAATTCAAAATTGTTTGGGGGAGATTCAAACCAATAGTCATGACTAAGTCTCGAACATGTAATGGCTTATTCCATTCTTTACGGCTTAAGGCATCGGCCACTACGTTTTCTTTTCCTGGGTGGTAACGTATTTCACAATCATAATCGCTGAGAAACTTTAACCAACGACGTTGCCTTATGTTCAGCTCCTTTTGATCAAGAATGTGTTGTAAACTCTTGTGATCAGTGAACATCATACACTTGGTTCCATACAGATAGGGCCTCCAAATCTTGAGAGCGAACACTACTGCTCAAAGTTCCAAATCATGAGTCGTATAGTTCTTCTCATGAATTTTCAATTGGCGTGATGCATAAGCAATCACCTTCTCTCTTTGCATCAACATAGCACCCAAACCTTTGATTGAAGCATCGCAGTATGCGATAAAATCTTTGCTTCCTTCAGGTAAAGCCAGAATTGGTGCACTACACAACTTCTGCTTCAACAGTTGAAACGCTGCTTCTTGTTTGTCGCCCCAAACAAACTTGACCTTCTTCTGAGTAAGCTTGGTCATTGGCTTGGCGATCTTTGAAAATCCTTCGATGAATCTTCGGTAATACCCAGCAAGACCTAAAAATTGCCGAATCTCTGTTGGCGTTTTAGGAGATGCCCAATCTTTTATGGATTCGATCTTGGCGCCTGGTTTATCCACATGAATGCCTTTTGACTATCAATACAGATGGTCGAGAAATTGTACCTTGGGAAGCCAAAATTCGCATTTAGAGAATTTAGCGTACAACTACTCTTTCTTAAGCAATTCCATAATTGCCTTAAGATGTTCTTCGTGTTCCTTCTTGTTCTTGGAGTAGATAAGGATATCGTCAATAAAGACAATCACAAATTTATCCAAAAATGGCTTGCACACGCGGTTCATGAGATCCATAAATACCGCTGGTGCGTTCGTCAAGCCAAATGGCATAACTTGGAACTCATAATGACCATATCGAGTTCTGAATGCCGTCTTCGGAATATCTTCTTCCCGTACTCGAAGCTGGTGATAACCTGATCGCAAGTCTATCTTAGAATAAACACTGGATCCTTGTAGTTGATCAAATAAATCGTCGATCCTTAGGAGTGGATAACGATTCTTTACCGTCAGCTTGTTCAGCTCTCGGTAGTCGATGCACATTCGAAACGATCCATCCTTCTTCTTGACAAATAAGACCGGAGCTCCCCAAGGTGAGGAACTGGGTCTTATGAAGCCCTTGTCAGAAAGTTCTTGGAGTTGGTCCGACAATTCTTTCATTTCGGACGGGGCCAACCGATAAGGTGCCCGTGCTACAGGTGCAGCACCAGGTATCAAATTGATTTGGAATTCTACTGGTCGAGTCAGAGGGAGACCCGACAAGTCTTTAGGAAAGTTTCAAACGATCAGTACGTCCTCAAGTTGCTTCTTCTCCGACTTGTCTTCAATCTCCTTTGTAGTAACATGTGCCAAAAAGATAGGACATTAGTATGTGTTTAATTACACATACCATTTACCTTTAAAAACGAGCTTAAATGACCAAAAACGAACATAAAATGGCAAATATATGCTTGTTTTGTGATTTATGTTGTGCAGGTAACGGATATTCACTAAAGGACAAAAATCAAGCCAAAACGGACAAAACCGAGCACGAAATGGAAAGAGCGTACAAAGTCAAAGTCAAAGTCAACAAAAGTCGAAGTCAAAGTCAACCCCGGGACATAGCAATGGAATGAGCATCGAAAAACAGACCCGAAACCCTAATTGTATCAAAGTGGGCCAACCCGTACCCATTTTAGTGGGCCAGGTCAGCCCACTACACACTTATAAACCTAAAACCCTTTAACCCATTATTTATTAAAACCGGACCTATTTAATAAACCCAAAAGCCCAAACAACAAAAGCCCATTAACCCTTTATATAACCACTTAACAGGCCCTATACCTCAGTTAAATTCTCATCACATCGTTAGTCCTTAAGGACTAACATTGTTAGTCCAAAAGGACTAACGGTGCACACTTTTACCAAAAATAGGGCACAACCGTTAACCTTTTTACCACTTAAACCCCAAAACCCTTTACACCCCTCGTCCCTAAACAAAACTAACAGTACCAAATCCTTTCCCGCCAAAATCAAACATGTCACTATTTATGTTCTTCCCCAAACCTGTACACCTGCAACTCCAAGACAAAACTCAACCCCACTTCACCCCATTACTCTCACCACCTCACCCCACTCCACAAAACCCCAAATGCCATCTTGGAAATCCCTAACATCCCTATTCGTCAAGAGATAATGCCAAGAAATGGATGGCTCAGATTGATAACCTTGGAGGACAAGATTTTTGAAGGGTTTAGATGAAGCTTTTGACTCTCCTTAGCAAACTAGCACAAGAAGCACACTACAAAGAAGAAATTCGTCTATAAAAGGCATTGTTATCATAGTGTGTAGTTTAGTTTTTAGTTTATGTAAAATTTACTTTTCATGTTTTAAACTTATGTTTTTTAAGCTTATTGTCTTTTAATTTTCCAAGTTGTACTCAGTTTCAAGGTTTAATGCAAGTTTAAAAGTTTATGTTCTAAAATTTCATTTTAAGGTTTATGTTCCATTGTTAACTTAAAAGTTTCAAAAGCTCTCATAAGCTCATATTCACTCAAATATAAGTTGTTTGTACCTTAACCTCTTTAAACTTATTCATAGTTTAAAGGGTTTAAGACTTGTTATCAAAAATTTACCAAAAATCACGAAATCAGTTCACTCATTTTGGAGCAAGGTAAATCATGGATGTGTGTGCCCTGTGCGCGTGGCGCTGTGTGCACGCGTTTTGTCTTGTGTGGGAAATATGTGTGGCTTGAATGTCGAAATGGATGCCTAATAAGCTGTTTTGATCCGTGCGATTTTCAGGTTAACGGCAGAATAAGAGGTGTTCATTGGGAGGAAGTGTGTAATAGTTGCTTCGAGACATATAAGTATTGACTGTGCACTCACATAAGTGAGTACCCTATAATCGTGATCTGTCAGTGTACGTATGACTGCCTGTGATTTGTAGGTGTGTGTCATAAGACACCTATAGAGCCGCTATATCCCCCTGCCATAGATGTCTGACACTTGATCTCTAATTCAAGACTATCCCGCTCGCTCGATATAAACCCCCCGCTACAGACGCCCGTCCCGCAGACTGCTCACTACTATACTCGACACGCAAACAAGTCATTTACCGCGCTCACCCCTTTGCCTGCGTCTCCAAACCGTACTGCGCGACTACTCTGTCTTAATTCTCCTTTCTAATTGTTCTTGCCTAAAATCATGATTTAGAGTTTTTAAAGGGGTGTTTGGGATAAGGTTTTGAATATGGTAAAATAGGTTGTAATCTGTTGTAGGTATTCAACTCAGTTTTCATAAGCTTCTATTTAGTCTTAAGTCTAGTTTTTATAAGCTTTAAATTAGTTTTATAAAGTTTTGAAGTTTGTTTTACCCTAAATTCAAGCCTGCTAGGTTCATAAGTTGTTCAAACAGTCTATGGGTAAATTTTCTTAGAAATGTACTGAAGGTATGGTTTTTGTAGTTAATTTGAGTTTCTTAAGCATCACTGTCTATATGTTTTGAGTCACAATCCCTTGGAATCTCATTTTGAAAATTATAGTCAAGTAGTAGAAGTCTAGTTGGTTATTCTCAAATGTCAAAAAGTGCAGATCAGTTATGGGCAAATCGTAGTCTAAGTTTCATTAATTTTGATTAATATTAGCTTATTGTAGTTTAGATTCAATCTTTTTAAAGTTTTCAGTTGGACAAAGTAGCTTGTGTGTCTTATTTTTAAGCCTAGAGTTGTCATTTTTCTCTAAAAAGGCCAAAAGCTTCAGTTAGTCTATGTCATTTTTATCTGCCTTTTTTCTAGCTTATTTCATTTCCATGTTGCTTAATTCTTGTTTTCCTGAGTTGTTAGCTTATAGTACTTAATCTATTTTTAGTTTTCAGCTTTTTCTTAATGCTTAATAGTCCTTTAAAATTAGCTTAAAAGTAGTAGTTTGAGTCCTTTTTTATCTCTTTTTGAGTTAACTGTTTAATGTTTTTTCTGCTTATTCAGCTTATTTGCTTGGCTTATTTCCAGTCATATGTGCTTATTAAGTTTAGTGTTAGGTCTGTTTTCAGCTTATTTACTTTTAGCTTGCTTTTTGAGTCCTAAAATAAGCCAAACAGTTTTAGCCTTATAGTCACTTAGTTTAAAAAAGGCCAAACCTGTCACTTTTCTTTTTGCTTATTTCTGGCTTATTTTTAAGTTTTGCAAAAAGTTTCTTTTTTAAAGTTTATTATTTTAGCTTATTTATTAGCTTTTTTAAAAAAAGAAAACAAAAAAATGCCTTGTAAAAAAGAGAGGTCACAGGGGTCGAACCTATGACCTCTCCCTTAGCACACATACACCTTAACACACCACACACTCACCACTTGCCCTGGGGTCTTTTTCGTTTTAATACTTGCAAAATTTATTATTTAAGGCCTTTTTACCCATTAAGCCTTTAAGCCCGTTTTAGCTTAATGACAACTTATTTCAATAAGCTGTTTTGCCCTTTTTATTTTTCCTAGGTTTAGCATGTACCAAAAGTACTTTTTCATACTATTTTCAGGAATTTTCCATTTAGCTTTAGTATTTTTTAATTAATTTTTTTTAGTAAAACAGTTTTTAATTCATATTAAAAAAATATAAAAGTCAAAAAAATATAATTCTTTTTTTAAAATTTTCTTTTATCATTTAGGATTGTTAAAAATTAATTTTGCTTTCGTAGAGTTAAATTTGAAGAATTTGGTTTTTTAAAGAACGTGATTTTGTCCCGTTATTGTTTTTCTTTGTTTTTCACTTAATTTGCTTACGTTTTTGGTTTTATTTTCTTTGTTCTAGCATTTTAGTCACTTAGGATTTATAAAAAGTTAAAAAATCATTTTAGGATTAAATTTTGATAAATTAGGTTTTAAGTCATGTTTTTTTAGGATTCCCGTTATAGTTTTTAGTGATTTAGCTTTAATTAATTTTGTTTTTAGATTGCCTTACTTGTTTTTCCCGTAGAATTAGAAAAACCAATCAAAATCTTTGTTATTCAAACATCAAATATCAAACCGACTCTCCGACTTTCATTGCATTCTGTTGGGGGTGAAACGACCCGGGAATATCATATACTACTCGGATTTCATTGATTTTCTTTCTTTAAACCTTTTCAAGGGTTACTTGATTTGGTTTGATTAATATAAGTAGTATTATTATTTATATATACCTAAAGCGAGAAATCAATTTTTGGCGCCGCTGTCGGGGAGGAGTGTAAGCGATTGTCGTTTCGACGTTTGACAATTAGTGCTTTGAAGATCCTTCCTTGTGAAGTTATTTTCTTTATTAAAAATATAAAAATACAAAAATATTTTTCATTTTCTTTTGTTAGTATATTTATAAGATAAAAACAAGAAAAATTAAAAAATATAAAAACATTGTCTTTAATAAAGAATAAAAACCATCATCAATATAATGCTCTCAACTTGAGCATTATCATAATAAGTTCCCAAACAAAAGATTAAAACTTGCCTTTGGCATGGCTACGTCACTTATGTGATGTACGGACTCAACCTTTAAGTGATTAACAAGCTATATGAGGGGTATTATTAAAAAGGAGGGTTGTTCCAAGGAACTACGACCCGAAAGGAGAAGGTTTTTAATAGCTTCGCGCTTTCCTACTCTTCCGCTCCTTTGTGCGTTTTTTCTTTGAGAGAGCTACCGTGAAGCAAGTTGATTTATTGGTTTTTATGTTATTCGGTATCATTTTGTCCATTTAATAAAATATGTTGTTGAAAAAAAACTAGGAAAAAATCAAAAATAATTCTCCTATAAACCTCTTTGCCCATATTAATTCTTCTTCTTATCCCTCTTTATTGTTTAATTCTTATGGCGTCACTCGATTATCGTTTTAATCTTATTTACATGATTAAAGAATGTTCGTCATGTGGAGCTTTGTACAATAATCACGTTTTTTTTAAAGGGGGTTTGTAGACAAGTTTTGTTCGTGATTCCTAATAAAAATTCACGACTAGTCTCAACGACCCCCCCTCATAATTGTCCCAAGTGTGGAAACCCGGTTGATGGTTTTATTGTCGACATTGTGCTCATACGAAAGATTTGAAGGAAGTTTGGTCTAAATTTGTTATGAAAGATGAATTTTCCCAGTCCTTTCTATAAACACTTACGATGTCATCCAATGACAAAACTAATGTTGTTAATGCACCTCAAGAAACATTCGTCTTCAATCTGGTACACCTGGATGAATATTCTTTCACAAAAGGCCTTCCAAAGATTGACACACCATTGTTGTTAGGGCTGTGGTGATTCGGTAGACGGTATCTTTCTGTAACGATGGTACTTGTGAGGTGCTTGTGGGTACGATGCTCATTATGGCTATAATTGTCCGCCGAAAGTTTCGACTATCTCTAATCCGAAACCATGCCATAATCAAAACGTTGATGAGCTCCCACAAACTTTGCCAAGTTTTCATCCGACATGCTATTCTGGAGATGGAAGTTCATCACTTTGATTCACTCCTAATTTTGTTCAATGATTCTCTTAATCCTTTTTAACCCACCTTCACAACACCCCGGACGTATTCTTGAGAGTTTTTATGGAACGATGTATTATGGTTACGATTGTCCACCTTCAAGTTCGGTTTTATCTAATAATCGTGGAACCGTGTTACAATTAAGACTTTAATTTCCCATAAAATTTTCAATGTTTTCAACAACAATATATTTGTTGTACCCGTTGTGGGGGCCCGCATGAGACTTTTCAATGTCAACAAGTGATCTTCTACGAACCTTGTTGTGAAAATTGCGGGGGCCCTCATGAGACTTTCCAATGTCAACCAATGAATGAAAATTATTATGAGCTACATTGTTTTCTATATTTAATGCTTTGGTTTTGACAATTTCAACCCTCGCAATTTTATCATTGAATCATATTGATTAATGAATTGATCATCTAAAAGCTTACAAGTGTTGTATCGATTCTATGAGTAAGCTTCGTGAGATGTTTCAAACTTGGTTACAACAACGGCAAGAACAAGTGGTTAATCTTGATACTTATACTCCCGAGCCTTCGCAATGTCGGAAGATTCCCATTTGCTATGATGATGACGACGACGAGTATTCTTTTGCTACACAAGAATATCTCAAGAAATTTTCCTCCGCAATCACACCCGATTTACCAAAATCGAACTCTCTTATAATGGAGGATAAGCATCTCGACACTATTCTGGAACCAGAATCGGACGAATTAATAAAGTCTAGTGTTGAGGATCCTTGTCATACCCGCAAGTGAGGCTTCTGCAACAAGAGCAGGCAGCTTATGTTAGAACTTCGCAACGGTTCAATTTTATTTACTATGATGATGACGATGACGAGGAAAGTTCTATTCCATTGAGTGGCGTTATTTCTGAACTTCCTCCGTGTGTTGCAATCACACCCGTTTTATCAACCGAGGAGCCCGTTGACTCTCTCATAATGGAGGATGAGCATCTTGACACTATTCCGGCAACGGAATCGGACGAAGTAATAAAGTCTAGTGTTGAGGACCTTGTCCCAATCCCAAGTGAGTCTGAGGGTATTCCCGACAATATGTGTGATGTGCCTTTTCGTGATAATTCTCCGCCTCTTGACATTTCAAAAGATCAATTTGAGGATTTCTCCGATTCTAACGATGATTCTACTTCGATTGATGACGATTCTTTCTCTATTGACGACATCGATTATGTTGAGGCATCACCTCCCGATTCTGAGCTCGTCAGCTTAGAGGTGGTGGAGATTGTTATCCCGAAAGTTAGAGGGATTGATACTGATATTCTTCTAACAATCAAAGACGATATTCTTCGTGAAAAATTGTTGAATGTCAATCTTCTTATTGCTAAGATCGAAGCATTAAAAGATAATCCTACTCCATCTTCCGATTTTGTGACCAAGTCTTCCTCCACATCTCTTAACTTTTTCTTGGAGGAGACTAACACCTTTGATAATTCTTTACCCGAATCTGAAACTTTTTGCTTTAATCTGGAAGAGATTAGTAGTGGCAGTCCCATTTCTTATTTGGATTTATCTCTTCCAGATTATGAAGCATTCTTTTGTGATAGTGAGCCCTATTCGGGAAATTTCACTATGGATGTGGTGGAGGATATTTTTGATAATCCAACAAGAGAACCAAGAGTTCATGTGCCTAATGTTTTACCCACCCATCCCACCCTTCAACTGGATTTGGATTTCACTCTTTTTAGTGATTCCCTCGGATCCGACCTTGTAGTTTCTTTTTCTTCCAGAACTAGAAACAAGATTTTCGATCCAGGGATATTCATTGAAGTCCAATCCAATAGATTTCTATCACCGAATGAATTTTCTATCTCATTCATCCGTGATCCTATTTCTCCAGTGTTTGACACTTTGCTCCTATTTTTATCCGAAAATGAGGACAACGTTTTCAATCCTGGTATACTTTCTGCAGGTG
>BQNB010074824.1:0-31662 GCA_026074375.1 Tanacetum coccineum | reverse complement strand
AAATCTTATGGATGCGGTCTCAATTATCGGATTATGGCTTTGCATACAATCACATCCCTCTGTATTGTGACAACAAAAGTGCCATAACTCTATGCTGAAACAACGTCCAGCACTCCAGGTCTAAACACATCGACATCCGACATTATTTCATCAGAGAACAAGTGGAGAAGGGAGTGGTTGAGTTGTATTTCGTGAGGACAGAGTATCAACTGGCGGATATATTCGCTAAGGCACTGCCCAGAGAACGATTTGAATTCATTCTCCTGTGGCTTGGCATGAAGAGTATGAAGCCAGAGACACTCAAATGTCTTCATGATGACAAGGATAAGTAACGTACCTGCTTCAAGTATCCTATGTAAATATGTACATATTCATCATCAAAAAGAAAATACAAAAATATAAAACCCACAAAAATCCATAAAAAAAATTCCAAGACATGTCTTCCGTTTATCGATAACATTTACGGACCTAGAAATGTCATTCAATAATGACACGGGCCTTTAAATGAAGCTCGAACGGAAGTTCAAACTTTTCAAAACATGTCTAAATGGCTTGCAGTTATTTCAGACTGCAACCCGGTTTTCAAAATGAGGAAAGCTCGTCGCCAAAAAGACGGCTGTTCCTAACAACGGGTGATTAAGTTCTCCCGGGCATGGATTACTTTATATCCGTGCATCCTCGATCTAATGTACGCTTCAGTGCATTATTTCTTGATTAAGAAGAGAAGTCTTCTTTTATCCTTATAATTTTTCCGTCTATGATTCTTCAGAAAATTATTTGGATGTCACATGGTGGTTTAATCTTATTTTTGAAAATCAATCGGACTTGAATTTCACAAAAATTTGACACTCAATCAACGACTACAGCTCTTTAAATAGAAAACGGGTCATTGATTGAGGGGGAGAGTATTGTTCAAATTTATGACATCTAACGGGCATTTTAACAATTTGTATACATAATTGAGAAAGATTTGGTAACTAACGGGGTTATGGTTTAAGGGGGAGTCAAACTTGAGTTAACTCAAAAAGGGCTGAATGTGTCTGTTATATGCAAGTATAGGGTCTTATGTGCTATTTGCTATTTGTATCCTAGGCTTATAAAATATAAAGGACCAATTGTGCCACTTATGCAATTTAATCAATCCCTTAGTAGCTATTAAACCTTAAATGAAAAGAAATAAGAAAAGGAGGGGCCAATTCTGCCAATTGATGAAAGTGTAGCCTAAGTATTAAACACCCCTTGCGTTTTGCCTTGGTCAAAGTTATAAAAAAATCAGTCAAACATCTCTCTTTCTCTCTCAATTCAAAACGCATCCCTCCTTTGTGATTTGCCTGATTTGTGCCTATTCGTGTGATTTCTTGTTTAGGTAATGCATGATTTGTGTTTATTATCATCCATATATGCTTTATCTATATCATCTCGGGCCATAGTTTCATTAAATCACATTTCTTTAGGAATCTCGTGCGAAATAACTATCCGAATCTTGGTTAGTATTTCTCGTTATGTTTTGACTGCTGGGATTTCGTTAGATTCTTCATGTGATGCTGTATAGATGTCCTAATTGCTTCCCCGACCTCAAGATATACGTCCTTGTGATTTTCGCTTTAAGTTTGACTTGTTAAGTCAAAACGTGTTCGTATGTATGGTGTAATGACCCCTTAGTGGTGTTAAGAAGTTTAGTGAGCATCGTAGAACATAAGTCTAGATCGGGTGGTGTGTTAGAACCCCTGAGTTGAAAGTTAGAATATGTGCATAAAAGCATTCCTGGTTGCGTTTTGCTTAGGAATTCTTGGTTGCGTTTTGGTTAGGAATTCTTGGTTGGGTTTTGCTTAGGAATTCTTGGTTGCATTTTGATTGGAATTCTTGGTTGCGTTTTGCTTAAGAATTCTTGGTTGCGTTTTGATTAGATTTCTTGGTTGCGTTTTATTGAGGATTTCTATAACATCCGAGAATTTTCGGAATTTTAAAGGAGATATAAGTTATTCCTAGGTGGATTTATCAAAAACGAGCAGCTAAACCACGTTTTCACAACTCGGACTCTAAAGCAATTTGATGTAAAACGACATTCCTGACAACTTTTTAGTTTCGACCGAGACCCGAAAACAGTCAGAAGGTGACTGAAATGCCCTCGCAAGATTTGGGAACGAGAAAATAGTTATATTATAATTTATTTACACTTTTATTAAATAAAAATATTTAATAAATTAGTCATCATTGTATTCGAGAACGTTTGTTGATAACGCGAATATTCGAGTTAAAAATTTTATTTTATTTTTACTGTCGGACAAGACATAACCGGGTTTCCAAATAAATAACAAATATTTTTATAAATGTTATAAAATATTTATGAAATACTATCAATAATATAACATTTTTTATCAGAAAAATAATTTGGAAAACAATGGCGCAAGTTTCGTATTTTAATTCCTTCGTTAAGTCGCTCAAACGAGTCCCGAACCGATAGTTATAAAAACTATATTAAAAAGTTACACTTTTTACCCTGAACTATTTTAACTTGTCACTTCCCAATTATATATATATATATATAAGTTATATAATTCATTTCATTTCATTTCTTATATATACACACACATATATTTCACACTCTCTCTTCTCCCTCAATATATCCGGCAGCCCTCCGGCCAGCCGCCAGCCGCCGCCGGAACGTTTTTCCGTCCGGCCATGTTTTCCGGTGAGACATCCAAATAAGACTTCTCTCACCTCTCGATCTATTCGATCCACACCACCACTCCTCGGGTCACGCGCCGTCACACCACCACTCGACCGCCGCTGCCATGCCACCGCCACCCCACTATCACCATCACGACGACGACAGCCTCACCATCGTCTCCATCCCCACCTCATGCCGCTGCCATTCGTCACAGCACCCGAAGGGTGCGTTCGGTGTGGGTTTTGCACCATACCAGGGGTGCGTTTGATTATGTCCCGAGGCACCTAGGGTGCGTTCGGTTTGGTTTTGCACCGCAAGGGTGCGGTTGGTTTTGATCTTGGCAGCCATAGGGGCGTTTGTTTGTTTATTTCAGCCACTAGGGTGCGTGAGGTTTAACTAGAAAACAATAAAGGTGCGTTTGGTTTCGGTTTGGCACCAAGAGGGTGCGGTTGGTTTATTGTTTCATAGATAGGGGCTGCGTTCGGGTTGTTTGTTAAAACGCAGCGGGTGCGTTTGGCTGTTGAGAACAGCCATAGGGTGTGTTTGGTGGTGATTGAAAAGCATAAGGGGCGTTTGGATTGGCTGCGAAACAGCCAAGGGGGTGTTTGTTTGTGGGTTTGGCACCGGTTAGGGTGCGTTTGGTTTGTGACAGCCCACAAGGGGCGTTTGGTTGTGGTTTAACAGCCGTATGGACTATTTAGACAGCAAGGGGTGCGTTTGGTTGGGTCGTGACAGCCATGATGCGCGTTTGGTTTGGCAGAAATCCATAAAGAGTGTTTGGGTTGCTGTTTAACACCACAAGGGTGTGTTTGGTTTAAGGAGATAAACACCAAGGGCGTGTTTGGTTCGACTGAAACCGCACAGGGGTGCGTTTGGTTTATATAAATGGATAATACAAATTAAAAGATTTCATATATAAATATATACATTAAACCGGACCTAAATGTGGAATTGGTTAAATAAATATTTTATTTATTATTTCCGTTTTTGTGTTTATAATAACTGCTAAAAGATGTGTTTGGGTTTGCAACATGGATTGATTCAATTGGAGGGAAAATAATTAACTTTTGTTAATATGGAAAACGTTACATGAACGATCAGGTCATGACAGGATTTTTATAAATCGCTACACTTAGTAAACTTTTACAAATCTTACTTTACTTATTTTCCTAAATAGGACAAATAAATGCCTTAAGAATTATTAGATCGCGAAGGACCTATAACCAAACGTAAGCTATAATTTTTGAGATTTCAGTTATCTAACCCGCAACTTTAAACGTGCGTTTATTTTTATAAAGAGACGTTCTACTAAATCATTTGGGGATATCCGGGCGTGTGTCGAATTATTTAGTTTCATTTATTTTTATCATCTTTCTTATATAATACTTGGAAAGTATTATATAATTCAACCATTTTATTTTAATTGTCACCTTTTAGAGGTAACACATGACGCGTATTATATACGCTTCGAGTTATTCTTTGGGTTGTGTATCTTGTTATATAATTCACGGTATGAATTGTATACTCGGTTATTTTTTTATGAATACTACGGATGTATTACACACCTTACGTTTATTTTTGATTTATTTTTTAACCAATCACCAACTATTACAACTTAAATTCTAAATCTTTTATCAACGTTTGTATTGCTTGTTGCAATATCATTCATCGGAAACCAATAAGCATCATACTTTAGGCTAGTTGGGACTTAGCTGTTAAGATTAGTCGCAAACTTCTTGATCGAGGGAGCCGTTTGTCTCTCCGTTCGTGTTGTGCAATTAGATGCCTTATTGTCAATGTTCTACAACATCAATGTGAGTTTATTAGCCCCAAAAACACCAATAAAACCCATACCAAAAAACCAATTTTTATACAAAATCACTAAACAACATCAACCAATTATAAACCCCCAAAAAAAACAAAAAACAACAACACCCCAATAAACAAACATTTTAAATCACAACAAAACCCCCCCCCAACCATTAAATAAACCAACCAATTAAACCTCAAATAACACACAAAATCATCATATCAACATAAAAATAAAACCCAACACCAAACTCCACCCCAACAATCAAAAAAACCCCATCAAAAACAATTCAAACTACACCACCAACAAACCTCCACCCCTAACAAAAAAACAATTCCCCCTACTATAAACTGCCTAAAACCCAAAATCTAAACTATAGTATCTGCACTCATACTACATCCATACTTCCCATGCAACCAATTCCACTCACACAACACCCAAATCATACCATAACCAGAGACAATAATTCTCAATATGTGTATAGAGTATACTGTGTCATCCTCAATAACTCAAACTATATACAACCACCTGCCCGTAGATCCTCCCCTGACTGTGTGTGATAATCTCATATGATACATAAATATCTAGATAAACTCTCATACCAAATAGTCTACTACAAGTGAATACCTCCACACTGCTATCTCTAACCATATCAGCAGTAACACCCACAGACATCCTTCATAACATAGTGAACAAATCTCTACTCCGTGCCCATCTGATCCACACAAAGACTATCCCCTGTCTCCAATCACTGCGCGCTCACTAAAAACACAATATCCCTGTCTAAGACTTATACCAATTGTACATACTCCTAACCTATTATTTAACCGTAAACTCAAACCCACTCCCCACCACACAACCATTCAACACATCCAACATCACCATTACATAGTACACATTATACAACTCCCCTGTTCCACCGTGACCAACACACCTCTCTCACTAACACAAAGATCCCATATACCACCTCAAACCAACAAACTCTAACTACCAACCCACAACAACCCCATAACAATATAGAGACATCAACCTACATATAACATACATTGACCCAACTCTACACAATACTCTTTACTAGTTCCTACCGTCCTGACCCGGCTCAGTATTTCCATCGTACATCTAAGAAGTAAGCACATACACTCACAATACATTACAAACACCATCTAAATCCAAAATCAAAAATCTGTAACAATTGTCAATCCCTAATAACTTTCAGATCAACACATAAAAATTGCCTACAAACAGAGTATAGAAACATAACCACCCACATATCCATAGAAGAAAATCCTATAAACACCCACTCTCAACACTTCACACGCACACTCACGCTCACTCACATCATCTCGTCCTCCACTCTGCTCACACTACCATGTTGCCGCCAACCCTCTATACAAAAAAAAAAACCCACAGACCAACACCTCACTCTCTCCCTTTTCCCTAATACATTTACATCACACTACCCCACACTAACCATCAGTCTACACTACCCACAAAACGCCCTACATAAACACTATCACACTAATAATCCCAACACCTCAACTCCCATAAAATCATTAACCGCGTCAATCCAACATTAATCATATACACCTTCTACACCCCAATCCACTCAAACAAAAATTCAAAACAAAACCACATCCACATTTTCACCCCTCAACAACCTATCAAAAAAACATCAAAACAATATCATCAACATTCTCCCCCACAAGATGAAATCAACTCTCCTCCAGCACTAATCTCAATATAAACTAAATCCCCCCCCCCCTCATCCCTCCACAACTTCTTACTAATTACTAATCACAACTATCCACTACATTCACAACATCCTCTATCCTCCGCCCCCTAACACCCCTAAATGTCTGTGACAAACAAGACCATCCTCAATGTATGCCCCCCATGACACAATCCCTTCTTATAGTCCACCACTAACACTACATCTCCCCAACAACAATACCTCACAACTACAACCAAGTCTATCAACCAATAAACACCCACTCTATACTTAAATTGAAAATACTATCCTATCAGTATCAACTTTAGCAAGTACCCCTGACCACCTGTTGTTCCCTTTCATAAAATAATACATACTACGTATCACTAATCGATATGACACCTCTGATCGTCCCCCGAACTATTACCCATCAAACCCATCCCTCACCCTACTTTACTACAATCAAACTTACACTTGTTTATCTATAGAGAGATATATACCAATTGTCCATCTGACCCATACCCAACAAGTTCCCAAACTCTCACTCAACACCACTATATCTATAGACCACACCGCCAACAATACAACAAAAGACCTAACAAGACCAACAAATATAAAGATGAGAAAATCAATAAATTAAACATTACTATTAGAATTAGATAAATCTAATTAAAAATAATCACAATCACCCTGTATTTAACAATATAATACTCACCATCAATAATAAAAATAAATAATCAATATAAATCGATAATACCTACAGACAAATCAATACTAAAAAAATAAAGATAAAAATATACATATAACAAAATACTAAAATAAAACACAACAATCAATAAACCATTAACACTGTTATACCAACACATCACGCTACAACAGTATACAATATCAACAACTAAATCATATAAAACACTGTCGCACCAAAACCTATATATCATGCATCATACCATATCTAATATCCCCTCATACACATACCCTCACAACCAATCATACTAACATGTTATTCATAGACACCACCAACATATCCCCTCCTCACCTCCACCCAATCATATACAAAACACTCTAAACCAGAACACACATCAATCCCATAATAAAACCACTCCACTTATAACTCACCCCCCCCAACAACCCAACACAATATGCACCCACCTCAGTCTCTATCTGTCATAATCCGTACCGTCACCCACTATTCCTCCATCATTAGCACAACCCTCTACTCATTCCCACGTACTCGCCTTACCATGTAACTCCTGTATGTCTTTGTCGCCGGTATCCCCCTATTAAGTCAAACAACCGCATATTCTAAATGTCACCTCTTCGCGATGTGTGTCAATCTCTTCGTGTATATATATACCGTATTGTGAAAATTAATTATCATTATTAATGCGCATTCCCCTCGTTGACAAACCCCCCTACCCCCATACAATCCATCCTACAAACTAATCCCAATCCTACTCACCAAATCCACTCACTAGATCCGTATACGTTGTCATCAAATTATATTTTCCCAACCCACTTTAAAATCACATATAGATATATATATATAATCATGCCAACGTCCCACCCTCAATCTCTCTACATGCCCAACATCAAGTGCCACCCCACGTCACTACCTCCCCCCCCCCCTCTTCAATCAACCGTATATACTCTTTGAACAGTACAGGTAGAGATAACCAGACAATTGTCCAACCCGATTTAACAGATATTACTAAATAAATAAATGCTGAGGACTGGCCAGACGACGGAGTGTCCCGTGATGTTCAGCGAGGTTACAAGTGTCAACTGGATGAAGCAATGGGTTAAACTTACTAAGACAACTCAGAGACACTTCTAATCACACCAGTCAAACAACAACAATGTCATAAATCATCCCCCCCCCCCCTCACCCCCCCCACCCTCACCAACACCACATATCAACATACATTAGACAAGACAATACCCCCCCCCAATAAACCCTCCGTCTATAATTTCATTGTCCCTAACACACACTCCCCCTATTCCCCCTACACCAACACCCCACATAATAACTACCCATAAAACTCCTAACCATAAGAATCTACTGATAGAAAATACCTATCTCTCACCTTCCCACTCCTACCCCTACCAACCATATGACCCCATCTCATCTAACTCAACTTCCCCTCAAACTATATACTTACCTGTCAAACTCCTTCACCCCCGTCCTAACACTACTTCATTTCAT
Organism: Tanacetum coccineum; assembly: GCA_026074375.1. Lineage (NCBI taxonomy): Eukaryota > Viridiplantae > Streptophyta > Magnoliopsida > Asterales > Asteraceae > Tanacetum > Tanacetum coccineum. The sequence goes on along the minus strand of BQNB010074824.1, from coordinate 23,270 downwards.
GTACACCACCCCCCCCCCCCCCCATATGCCACTACCACACTCTCTACTAACCATAAACCATACACCACAACAGACCCAGACCAATACTTCGCGCTCAATAATATAGACTATAACAAAACCCCATACTATGATTGTACAGTTGGACTTAGAATCAGTGCGCAGACTACGAGACATATCGAGGTGTGTCATGGAAAGTGATTGTAGGCAAATAGCAATATCACGTATCTCAACTGTCTTCAACCCCTTGCCATATAACCCGACCCTATATCTGTGTGTAAAGACAAGACAGAGAGTTATGCTGGCTCAACTCCCCCACAATGTCGTCCGACAAGACCCTAGCCCCCCAGAAGATTCTCAAATGTAAAAGTGAGGGGATCGCTAAGTGAGACGGTCAAGCCTGTCGAAGAATACTAGATTATGTCATGCTATCAACTACTACCCAAGAAGACTCTCCCCCCCCCCGTCCACGATGCAACTGCGTAATGCGACATGAAACAACCGTTCCATCTCAGTAGACTAAAAGTTACTCCGCCGACGTAGATTAGGATCCGACAAGTGTAGACTAAGATCCTATGCAATAGAACAGGGTATGTATGTGACTATCTCAAATTCTTAGATAGCTCCAAATGTGACATATAAGGGAGACGTGTACTACTTCTGGAGTGGCTCATCCGCCACCCTCAATTAAGAGATGAGGATCATGCTCATCACTGATGACATTCGAGGAGCAGATTACTACAATGCTTATCTGAAGAAAGTAGCCAAGCATCACAAATATCTTGCAGGTGAAGAAGTTAGTGATCCTGACTCTCGCATGCTTACCAAAACCGCAAATCATCCAAAACCAAGATAATCCAAGCTAAGCTAAACCGTAGCACTTAATCAGCACTCAACAGAAACCTCAACCTTAGCACCACAAGCCTAAGGATAAGAAAACGTAAGCAGGCTAAGGAAACCATGAAAGCAACAACCCAGCTCAAACGAGCTAAAAGTTGGGAAAGGTGGCACAGAAGCGATCCCTACTGATGACGTTCTCAAACGAGTACGCGCGTATATATAGCTCGACATAGTGAGAAATTGTCTGTTAATGATTCGGCGGTACCCAGTCTCGCACATTGACTTGCAACTCTGCCTCTCGCACACCGCTTCGCACGGCCCCCCCTCCCTCTACTGACATGAGCTCCGCTTGTTAGTGACCTTATGTAAAGCGGTATACAAGGACAAGAAATAGAGGCTATTATAGAAGAATATGTGATTCTCTGCAAGAGGTATATGCATGACGAGATGCTCATCGGGATGAGTCCATCGTTTTAAGTTTATAACCCATCTCCGGTTGGTGTTCTAGGAGTTGATAATGTAAACGTGAGTGAAACGTTCGAATACAGAGAACTAGAAGTGTTAGATGGTCGATGAACCACGGTACAACGAGAAGCCATGTTAGTGCTGCAGTCAATGTTGCTCTGTGTTTAAGTTACTGCAAACTTCATAATACTGCGCGATAGAGTAGTGACTAAAAGCACTGACCCTACATGTCGATCACATGATCTACATCTGTTTCAAAGTAAGCGTCATATATCACACGCGGGAGCGCGGAGCTAACCCTCGGGTCATGAACGAATCATCGTCCCTTGTATGCTGAACTGGGCTTTCTAAATCGTGACACGGAATCAGATGACGAAGTGCCTCCGTATTCGGAAATTAAGGTGCGATCAAAATCACTACTCAGCTTGACCAAGGTTTTTAGTAGGAATTCTGCGAGGCTCAGCTAGACCAAACCATGAATACTGAGAATATACAAGATGAACAGAGCCTTACTGATGCGACACAGCTGTTTGTCGTTTTAGGGTATTACCCAAGCTCGTGGTAAATGTAAGTACAGTAAGACTCACGCGCGCCGCCCCACAGTCAGCTCTTGTTCGTTTTATATTCCCTTGTTATTAATTCTATGCTGAGATCACATCCTGGTGTCGAGTAGCTGTTTTTGTTATTAAAGACTCTTGGTATTTATATTAAGGGACCTAAACATTTATGTGTACACTAATGTAGAGTTGAAGGTCCACTGACGTCTACTAATGTCATACCTACAACCAGGACCAATGATGAAGAGTGTCTAACCGCCAAGCATTAACTCTCTAACATTCAAGAGACTTCTTAAGTGTTACGGTTGACGATCGGTGATTCTGAGGAGTCCTGCTTTCTAACTCTCGACAGCTGGACGCATGAATGTGATCGTGCTCTTGTCTATACATGCTATGCCAATAGATTTCATTCGTAAGGCTATTAGAGCTGATCATTCTATTATACTAATATGCTCCTATATACACCTTAGACCGCTCTCAGCTAAATAACAAGTGTGATGAAGTTGGCTCTTTGTAATATGTACGCAACTTATGATACCGTATGATTAGACTCGGGATTCACTTTGGTCGAGTACTTGATTTTCTCTCCGTAATTAAGTCAAGTAATCCTATCATCAGATCTCACTCTTTAGAGTGCTGTTGTCTTTATAAAAATATAAGTTGCGCTGTAATTAATTAAGAGAGACTTTTTATAAAAACTCGTTGCTATAATAAGTACTTTTCTATCACGTGTGTAAGTGAGCTACGTCTGTGTTCTGTTCATCCCGATATCTCCGCTGTACTCGTTATAGATCGTGATTTGCGTTCGAAGGGCTCTTTATCCACATACATAGCCGAATACATACCTGCAACTATGAGGCCGTCACAACAAATCAATCCATTACGCTCTAATTATGATAAAAATACCATTACCTCCTAGCCCTCACTAGGCCACCTAACGCAAAGATATCACCTCATACCAGCTATCCCCCCCAACAAATGTCATATCATAGCCTGTACTCATACCTGTTATGAAAGAAACTACGAACGCATGATCATATTCGCGCTGATGGTAATTGTTGGTGTGATCTTGTAGTAAGCCAGATTAGATTCATACAATATGCAGGCATAATATATACGTACACGCAAATCATTGGTTGATGTCATATCACTTGTACTGGTACAGCGTTGGATGAATCTCAAGAGATCCCAATATTACCCACATCAACCCCACGTGAGCGAAGCTCTGCTGTATCGAGAAAGTGTCAATAAGGTGTAAGACACGGATTAGACCTCCTGTTTAGACTGGTCTCACTCTGACATATCAGTTCTTGTCACTATTACAAATAACTCCTCAGATATCATAATAGCGAAGCAGCAAAATCAATACAGCCAGCAGCATGATATGGATCGACACCAACTCAAACCCCCCAACATCCCTCGAAGAGGGAATCACAAACTAAAACTTATACAAACTAAAGAACAATGACGATTTCACAATACTCGTCAGCATCTGAATGTCTATACCGGCGAAAGTAAAGAAAGCGTCCGGACGATATAACAGAAGATCATGTGCATCGAGAACTACAACATGACTTGGCATGAGAAGTCTCATAGGAAGAAAACAAGATAAAATAGTAAACGTCAATGACGCTACTATGCAGTATTCTATACATATACGCTATCTCAATACGACATCTGCCGCTCTCTGCATTCCATGCCTGAGTCGACCGGCACTAGATTGTGTATCACAGTGCTAGAACTATTTACAACGAAGAACACGCCCACCTGAAATCAGACCAGACTAATCGATCAAGGAAGAACCTATATACCCACCCCTCCCGCCACGAGATGACGATATAAGTTCTCAACCATTGTGTCTTATGATTCAAAGAGCCTACGTAGCACCGTGTACATCTTCAGCTCTATCTAACTCCTCCTAGATCTATGCGCGTTATCCTAAACACTCAAAATACTTCACAAGAGAAGACGATTAGTCATCCAATCCCCCCCCCCCCCACCCCCACCATCTACTTCCAACGCTCTACAAGCATCCTGCTGCCGCACACAGGACACCACCCCCCCCTCTTGAGATCTACTATGCTGTAAGGCTATGTCTGTGTCGTAAAGCCAGGTTGATATATGAACATAAGTGCACTAGAAAATTCGCGACAAGGTATGAGGCCGACACCTGAGATATTCTTTAAAGTTCATCGGTCTCATCCATATCCTGAAGAACGCTTCATATGTGGTGGTCGATTACGATGTCAGTGCTATATAGATGATAGCAAGCAGTAGAGTAGCGAGTTCTAGGGTGTGTGATGTGAAAAGGCAGAGAAGAATAATAGAATGGAATGTTTGCAGTGTATATAGAATTTCCTAATGTAGAGACTTGGAGTTTGCAGCAATGATGTGCAGTGCAATGAAGTAAGCGCCTATCATAGCTGAAAAGTGAATTCTCCGATCTTAACTATTACCTGAGCACACCTGCTGATGCCTCCATCCCCTCGCACGCATGATCACTGACGTTCGCTCTCACCAACGAAAAAAATTGGCCCCGGCTCCCTGCTCTGACAGTCCTACTAATACACTCCCTCCATGCAGATCTCCCCTCCACTACTTGCTCCAGATCACGGTGATATGGCTCTCTTTCATGCGCACTCTGCGGTATTGCCAAAAAGTCAAGACGTCTACTTATACTGCCTACTTCAAAGAGTTACAGCCACTGTCTCCCAAATGCCAAGTCGCCCCCCCCCCCGGCTATCCCTCCCCTCCGCCCCCCCGCTGACAGCCCCCAGTAAGCTTCCGCCCCCCATTAGAAGTGAGGGATATTATGCATAGAAAGATTGCGACAAGTCTTGCGTTCAATCCTCGTGACGATAGAAGAATTCGGTCCACGTTACCATTATGGTAGAAGATGTGTGTTTACGCGCTATGTGCATAACTTTTCTGCATTATTCTGATCGATATGTGGTCGCGATTGCAATAACTCACTAGATGAGGTATTCGTTTAGGTCGTAGATAGGTTTATTTTAGAACTTCCGGGTATGCTAAACGCATATTTATTATGAAACGTTAAGCATTTCGTAGACCGATAAAAAAAAGATGAACAAAGTCATTATTTAACCTCATAATAATCAATATAACCACTTGTTGATGCAAACAATTTAATCGTTTAAGGCCCGTTTACATTGTATGTCATTTTCAGTTTTACAGCGATTTAAATTTAACGTTTTGTTTTAAGAGTCACAGATACAGCGAACCCCCTCCCAACAAAATATAATTATGAATTTACATAATGTCAGCACTAACACCACTATGACCTCATTGGAAGTGTAGTGATTCGTGGTTATAGTCGTCACCATCCACGTTAGTAAATCGCACGCCCCTCTCGCTCACCTCAGGCTGCTCTACCCCCCCTCCACCACTCCCCCCCGTCCCCCCCCCCCCCCCCCCCGCACCTCTCCTCGAGCGAGTATTTGTCTCGTTGTAATCAATAGTGGTATTTGAGAAATGATGTACGTACTGTCCGCAAATAGGTAGGCCCGCCTTGTGCTGCACTATCTTAAGACTGTAGTCTGTAGATATGTGTCGCGCTCACTAGTTATCCTGATGCAGTCTGTGGTAACTATTCAGATATACGTCGCATCACTTTGGAGGTACCAATTGCTCTATCGTAAGCTGGTTGATTGCAAGAAAGCTGAGTGCGAAGTATCGACGCTTCAGCTCTTACGTTATACTTGCACGATAAGAGAATCTTGATATCTATCGTCCTCGACAAAGCACGAGTGCCGCTCGATAGGTATCTACTCCTGTGTCAGGTATCTACAAAGATCGAACTCGTGTGAGCTACTTCGAATCGTGTGACGGACTATAGCGTAGAAGGAATGATTGTCTCGGAGGTGGATGAGTGTCACCCCCCCCCCCCCCTCCCCCCCCCCCCCCTTTTAAGGGACATCCCAGGGCACCTGATCTGGTAGTTAAGTGATCTCGTGATATGAACGTCTTTCCTGCTCAGTCTTCAGGTAACGCTAATGTGCAGAGCTGTGTTTATTTTCAAGTTCCACATCGAGACGATGTGTCCGCTCGATTCGCAGCTTTAGAAATGATATTCTCAAGGAATATAAGGTCATCGCGCAGCAAACTGGGGGATTTGAAAATTGCGCGTGTCCTTCAATCCCGCTCGTTTGCGCGTGAAACCTGTATACGATGCTCTCTTTTTGAAGCCCACTCATTATGTGTACTAGAAAGAAGAAACTTCAGGAAGTACATGGAACTCAGCAACATACGATAGTCGTCCCCCCACACAACGCCATTAACTCATAATCTGCCCCTGAAACATCAGGGTAGATACCACAGCTAATGCATGGTATATGTCACAGCGTCAACGCTGTATACTCACATGTCACTTCCTGTATGCTGCGTTGGTTCGGAATTCCTGAGAGCTGACCCTCGTACAGTCAGTTTTTAACGATAACGCGGCTTGTCATCCTTATGCTTTAACTTGATAAAGATATATTCTCAGTTGGTCTCTTGAACTATCTCACAGCGAAACCGTAGTGAGCTATGATGGTACGCATAGCCTAGAGCGATCCTAAGCCCCAACAAATGTGGCGTGTCGAAATGTAACCATAGAGAGCCATCGCACTATTGAGGTGTTCCCAGTCTCATTTGACTTCAAGGGGGTGCTGTTTTCATTTTTTGTTGTCACGTTCTATTTGGGTGTTTGTATGCTGTATGTCGATGCGCCCTTCAGATTGATCATGAAGTTCCCGCAATGTAAATCCTGAATGAAGTATGTTATAAGGGATGGTACCTCACTCCCAATGAGGAGATAGAATCGCGTAATTTGGAGTGCAAATGTTTAACCCAAACTCGCACAGTGTTGTTCCAAGGAAGTCTCGGATCAAAAGCTTCTAAGCATATCTTCGAGAGTTTTGAATGCGTTCTCTCTGCTTTGTCCGTCATAGTTCTGCGGATGATATGCCTGTACTCATATCTAAGTCTGGTGTACCCAAGCGCTTTCTGAAGTGACCTCAGACCCATGATGTGGATCTCTAGGAGGTCACGATAACAAATAATCGTAGACGGTATTCCATGCATTGTTTACTATCTCCTTAGGATACGATAGCTTGCTTAGTTTCTCTAGAGGGTCAGTTTCTTTTCATGGTATAAGATTGCGGACTTTGTAGACGTTGTTCAACAATTACCCAAATGGTGTCTATTACCCTTGGTGATGACTTAGGAGCTTTTTTGTGACGCAAAATCTACATAGTGATATAGTCCCACTTCCATTGAGGTATCTCGGGTTGTACAACAAACCAAGTTTGTCTCTCGATGCTTTCAGCCTTGACCTTAGATAGTCAAGCACTTGCTAACATACCGGTGGCGATTCAGCTTTCTTCTTGGGCAAACTTTACTCCACCGCAACCCGCCCTACTTTCGTCTTTGTACATTTTCTCGAACACTGGGTGGCATAGGAAATAGCTTTTCGATTTGTGAGACTCTTGTGGGGCCAATACTATATGTTTATTTTGTTTACCATATTGATTGTATTATCACTTTCTGTTATAATATTGATTAACATGTAATTACCAATATATTGCCTACAATTGTTATTTTCTTATTGATAATATTGATTATTGCATTTTAGCATAAATGCAATTTTTTGAATTACTGAATATGTTTATATTGATGTGATAAGTATGTCATCATTTTATTGTGTATCGATGTTCAAATTGAAGTTTATTTTGTACTCTATTATAATAATAAATGATGATGTTATAATGGTTTATTTTGACAGTATCTATATGTCGTTTTTTTTTCTGAGTGTACTTTTGATTATTTAATTTGGCTTATTTTATAATTTCATTTGTGCATAAAATTTCATATTTTTTAACATATTGTTTTTGTTTAACATAATGCTTCTATTTTATTTATTTGACCATTATTGTTATTTGTTTGAATTCTTTTGTTTTCATCATGTTATGCTTTTTAATTAGTTCTATTATATTATATCTGTTTTTTTTATGTTGCTGAATTGTGAATGAATTATAAATAATGCAATGTTGTTTTGTCATAATTATTATTGGCATTATCTATGTTTGATAAAATTTGGTAATTTATTATGTTGTTTACTGTTTATATTGCGTTGTACAATTATTGTATTATATAAAATTTATATTTTAATATATTGCATGTATGACTTATAATATCTTGCGTATTGATTGTATACATGTTATAAATGACTAAATTTCTGTTATTTTATTTTATAGTTTTTCTTTTGAGTGAATTCTTTTGAATATTAGTTTTTCTTATTTATATTTACTAATTTATATTAATATGTATTAATCGTGTGAACAGAAGAATTTAATGTTGCTTTAATGAAGTTATTTATGTATATGTGTACATTTTGTGAGTGTTCTATATGATGAATAATTTGTCACAACTCAATGTTGGTATATATTGCTTATTTTCCATATATAATAATTTTTTATATTTATTGACCCTTATCATTCTTGCCTCCTATAATAATGTTTTGTGTCTAATATTAAATTGTCATATGATCTGTTTACTGTGTAATGTTGAATTTATAATTTATGTTTATACTTACTGTATCTTGCTCTTCGCCCTCTTACGCCACTTTCTATTGTTTTTTCCTCTCTTATTATATATTTGAATGGGCTTAATGTTTACTATAAAGCAAATGACTTTATTTTAATATTTTATATTTTTTTTATTGTCATTTAATTTATTCATGCTATGATATTATTTTTTATCAATTGTTATTATTATGTATACTTAAATGTTATGGTTTGCTATTTTTTATGAAATTTTGTAATATTTATATTATATGTTTTGTTGTCATGTTATATATAATTTATTTTAATTAAAGTTCTATTCCATATGCTTTTCATTTTATCTATGTTTCCATTATATTTTTATTCTTATCTTGCTTTTATTTGATGACTTATGTTTTGGTTTTGTATTTATATGATCTCATTGATAATTGATTATAATCCCTTTTGCATGATTGATGTGTCTGACATTATATATATATGCTTTTATAATGCTTTTTATGGCAATTTATGCTGTGCATAATTTCTAGAATATTCATTTTTATATTATTGTTATGTTTTATGGCCTTGTATACTCTGTTATATGATAATTATTATTATGTTCTATGTAATATTGGATGTTATCTTTTTAGTTTATGCTTTTAGTATTATTGCTTTTGTAATATTTATATATCTATATAATTATTATCAAAATGTGCAATTGTATATATGGAATTTATATGAACATGTTCTTTTGTAAATTGATCCTCGCGCTGTCATATTTTAGTTTTGTTTACATATTTAATAGTTGTTCTTCTAATAGATTATCCTTTTTTTTTATTTGTTTTTTTATAATTATTTTCATTATAAGTTATGATGATGTGATGTTATATTTTTTAAGAGTTATCTGTGGATGATTATGTATGAGTTTTTATTAATGGTTTATATGAATAGATTGTTTTAGAATGTAATTGAATATTGCTTTGATTATTCAATATTTACATAATGTTAATTGAATAATTATTTATGTATTTTCACTCATGATGACTTGTTTGATATATTATTCTTATATAACCATTGTTGCATTGTGTATATGAATTATTTTATTTATTTTATTGGATTAAATTTATATGTTTCGTTTCGCAGTTTATTATGATAATCATACTTTGCATCCTGACTGTATTAATGTATAATTTTTTTAATAATATGTCTAATGTGGATTTATTGTTGATTATTTATTGACTTTAATAAATGTATTGCATCTTATATTTTATAATATAATGATTTTAATTGTTTTAATATATTAATTTTGATAACTTTTTCATAATCATTTTCTAATTAATTTCATTGAACATATTTGTATATTATCTAAATAATGCATCTTTTAATGTGTTGTCGATCTTGCATATTGAATGTATATAATTCATGTTATTCTTTGATGGCATGCATTTATAATAATGCACGAATTTGGCATTATTATTATTAAATTTAAATCATAATAAAATTTTATTTGTCATTTAATTTGTGTGAACATTTGTGAATGAATTAGATTGTTTATGTTTATTGATGTCATGTGTCTATATATTTTGTTTATATTATGAGGTGAATCTAATTATATTCTTCATATTCTATTCAAATGTCATGTTTGATATGGTAGCATGTAGTTGTTTATTATTGATATTTTGTTATGTATGCATGATCATATATATGTATGTATTTGCTATGATTGATCATATTGTATTGATTTTTTTGTTATTTCTGCATCTTTGTTTATGTTTGTCTTTATAATTATATTTGTATTGCAATTGTTGCACACTTTTTTTGTTTATTTTATTTGTTTCAATGTTGTATTTCATTTATAAATTGTTTTTAAGTGATATGATCAAACAATTATTATATTATATTTTTTTTGTTGTTTTCATAATTTGATTGGATTTATTCAGTGTAATTTTTCTCTTTTGAATCTACAATTATTTAAAAGATAGATATTCTTTGTGATTATCATGAATTGATGCATATGATCCACATTATATTATATTCTGTTATTTTCCAAATTGCTAATTTTGTATTGTATTTTGAACTAAGACATGTTGGCTAGTTGATGTTGATATATCATTTGCCTGAAATGGTTCGTTGCTATCTATTGTCATTTGGTTCGATTTATTTTTTTTATTGATGGATTTATTGTATTTGTATTGTTTTTAATATATTTGGTTTGTTTTTGATTTTTTATCTTTTTTTATATTTTGTATGTGTATTGATTGATCATGATTGAACTTGTTTTATGTTTTGTATAATTGCAATTTTTATGTCATTAAATTATTTTGTTATTTATTATCCATGTTTTTGTGCAGTGTTTTATTATAAATTTGTATTATGTGATATAGTGGTTTGATTATTTATTTTATTTTGTAATTTGTATTTCATTGGTTTGATGTTGATTATATAATTTATTTATGATTCATATTTGATTTTTATTTGAGGATGTTATTTGTTTGGTTTTGTATTTTGATTTGTGTTTTTTTTGTTTTGTTTGTATTTGGTGTTTTGTGTTATTTTTGTATGAGTTTGATTTTTTATTTCGTATTATGTATGTTGTTTTCATTGATAATGTTGATCTTTTTTAATTTTTTATTTGATAATTGGATAATATTTTTGTATTTTTGTATCTTAATACTCTTGTAGTGGTATCGTATGTTTAGTTTGATATTGCTTATTGTTATTTGATGACATAATTTTGTGTGCATTAATTATGTTGTCTTCATCACTTTTTGACATTCATTGTCTCTTATTTATATTAGAACATACATTTTGTTGTGATCGTTACTTGTTTTTGACTTGGAATTTATAAGTATTTTTTATTATGAATGTGCTATTTGAAAATTTTTATTGACTTTTGTATTGTTGTTTTATTATGAGATTTTAATGTTTTGATACAATAAATTTGCTCTGTTTTCATGTATTTTTTTATAATTAATTTTATATCTATATGTCCCTTAGTTCATTTTTTGTATATTTATGTTCCATGCTGTTTGTTATATTTTTTGACTTATTATTAATTTTTTCGATTTATTGGCCATGGATGGTGTATACTTTTATTTGTGTTCATAGTTATATTATTCAAATTTTTCATCTTCTTATTTTGCATAATTTGTGACATATATTGATGTTGTTCATATTGATATAATTCCTTGGTTTTCTTATATTACTCCATATATTTTTTTTATATACTTCGATTTTGTATATTTGTTTTTTTATGTACCATTTTCATGTTATGATCTTATTTTTTTTGTTGATTAATTCTGATTTATTCTTGAAATTTTGGCAATCGATATGTATTTTGTACATGATAAAACTGTTTGTTAAGTTGTTGATGTGAATTAATTTTGATTCATAATATTTTATAATTACATATCGTATTATTTTTTTAATGTCTTTTTTTTTGATAATGTCTCGTGTTTTTACTGCTTTGTTTGTAATATTTTGCTTATAATTTGTTTTGTCTTTTTCTTTGTTAGAATTTATTGATTATGATTTCATTATGCTGTTTATGATTTGGTTATACTTATATTAAATCATCTTGTGTATTGCATATAAATTGTGCATTATTTATCTATTTTTTTGTTTGAATATGTGTATTTCATATGATATTTTTTCATTTGTGATTGATAATGTAATTTTTAAATTGTAATATTGATTTTTAACTAATACTTTCTATAAGTTGAATCATGTAATGGATTTTTTGATTCATTATATTATTAATTATTGTGCATAAATTGTATACTTCAATTTTTTTAAATTGATGCATTTGTTTTATTTTAAATTTTTTTTGAGTATAAATTGATTATTTTATAATTTTTTTAATAGTAAAATAATGTATATTGTCATAGCTTATTTTTTTTGTGTTGATAATTTTTTATTCTGTTGTTGATTATCTTTTTATGTGTGTTATTATGATCGATTCATATATAACTTTTTATTAGTATCATATTAATTTTTTTTATGTGTGATACCATTTGCGTCCATTTTGCTTTTGCATGGAACTTTTCCATTTTGAATCATGTGATTGAATGGATCCCCCCCCCCCTCCCAACGTGTATGGTGTATTGTTGATTTGATATAAGTTAGTTTTTGATTCGCATTAATGGATATAATTGTAACATGCATATGTGATAACTTATATTTATAATTTGTTTTTATTTGCATCAATAAATATATTTGTGCTTTATTTATAAATCCATTTGAATATTTTGAATATTCTATTTGGTTTGATGTTGACTGTGTATTCGCATTTTATGTTATTGCAATCTATGACTATTTTTTTACTGGCATGATAGACATGTATTGATATATTTATGTACTTCTGACAACTCAAATCTCACTTTTTTGAATTTTATTCTAACTATTGAAATGATATGATTACGATTAATGATCATATATTAATGTTTGTCATTTTATGAATAACTTTGAATTGTTTTTATCCAATTTTTAATGTAGTGTGAATGGATTGTATTTTGTTAAATTATTATGCGTGTTTATGATGTATTAATTTGTCAAGAAAATATTATCGACCCATTTGCATGATAATGTTTATTGATAGTTAATTGCAATCATAATATAATAGTATGGTGCATTTTGTTGATTACATTTTACATGGTCGATTCTAGATATAATGTCATCAATATGGTATTTTATTAATATTTTAATTGATTTTATATATGATTACAATATTTAATGTTTTTTGTTACATCATTTTCACATTTGCTCTTTACATATCTATTATTTGCTGGATTTTGTTTAAATAATACATGCATATTCATATTAGTAATGTTTTTTTGATTTTGTTGCTATATGAATATTAATATCAACGAATTTATTGCATGTTTGTGGTATGATTCTTATTGATATGCTGTTAATTCTTAACGATTTACAAATGATTTCCGATATTTATGTGGTTTCATTAATGATTGTTGATATTTGTGATCGCAAATGTTATAATTGATTTTTGTTTATAGAATGTATTTGTATAATTCATATATCGTATAGTTATAATCATTTATGTGTAGAATGATTTATATTATTTTATAATAATGTTTTTTATGATTTTACTTATATCCTTGTATATATATGATGATTTTGTATATTGATTTATTTAATATATTATTTGTTAATTTTATTGTATTATTATTTGTTCATATATATTTAATGTATAGTTGGATAATGTATTTGTTTATTATTATATGAATATTGAATGTTTTATTAGTTGTTGTATGTGTTATTTTTATATTTGTTGATTATTTATTTGTATTTTTCCTGTTTTTGAATATTGTTAATTAAATAAATATGATCCCTTTTTTTTTTTCTTTGGGGGGCAGTTTTTTTTCATGTATTTTGTATATTGTTGCATTGATGTGGATAATTTTTTAAATAATTTGAATATCTGTTTTTATGGTTTTGATTCTTTTGATTTTGTTTGAAATTTGATTATGATTATGATGTTTTATTAATAAATAACTTATTATTGGATAATCTTTTCTTGATTTTGTATTTCTTATTTGATTGAGATAACATTTACATTTGACGATATGTCATTGATTATGTGTTTATGTATTTGGTGCCCAATGTTGTTCTTTATGTCCTTTGATACTATCAATGTTTGTCATGTTTCTATTTGAATACATTTTGAATATACTGAATTTATTCATGAGTTATATATCTTCAATTATATGTTTGAATTGTGGTTTATTTTTTTTTAGATTATTTTGATATTTTGTATATGATTATGCATAAATACATTTGTTTATGCAATTTGTTTGTTTTATTTTTGAATGTTCTTTGTAAATGTATTTTTCAGCTATCGACTTAAATCTTTATGTAGATATTGTTTTATTTTTTTTTATTGATTTTTATGACATAATATATTATTTTCGATTTGATGAATATTGTTCACACATTTTTATGTTTGATGTCATGATTTATGTGTACAAAATGTTTGTCATCATTTTATTATTTTCTTATATAATATGATGTGATTTTGTGTTATGGATATTAATAATTGAAAATTTAATTATTTTTTATTTATCAATTAATGATTTTATATTGATGTTATTATGTTTATGATTTATGATTATTTTTTTTCGATCAATATTTGTTGTTGTTATATGTATAATAATATGTATTTACTATATATTCATTAATCAATTCAAAATTGAATTTAATTTCTGGATATAAATAATATTTTTTGAAATGTTTGTATTTGCATTATAAATGAGCATATTAACTTTATTTTTTGTCGTGTATTAATATTTAATTATGTTTTGGTGTCGACTTCTGAAATTTGGAGTTGTTTAATTATGTTTTCTGATCCCTATGTTTGATGTTTTTTTGATTGTATGCTATATCGGGTATATTTGAATTAATTACTTATGTAATATGCAATGTGGGTAAACTGACCTATTTTGACTTTATTTTTTCTGTCATATATGTGATTGTATTTGATTACTCTCATCTGCATGTTCAATAATATAAATTTATTAAATTTATTGTTGTCTATGTTTATAAAATTGACAAATTTGTTATGATAAATGTAAATTTTGCTCATTATGAATTTGCCCAAATAGTGCTTTTCTCCATATGTTATGATTTGTAAAGAATTGTTGATACTTATTCTGTTATTTGATGTGATTGTTCTTTGATTATGTTTTTCCATATTAATCATGATAAAATTTTAAGTTTTTTACTATTTTAATGTATTTTATTGTTGTCTTCCTAGGTAGATATTTTATTTGACATGTTATTTATTTCATATAATTATGTCATTAATTTATGTTATTGCTGAATTATTTGTAATTTGTTATTTTTCATGTTTTATGTCATTTGATTATTGATGTGGTTCTGTTGTATTGGCATTTATTATTATATCCATTAAATATTATTGATTGGATATTGCATTTTAATTTGATGATTGTCTGCATTATTTATGTATGATCCATCAGATATTAATTGATATGATGTGTCCATTTATTTATATTTTGAACATGGTTTTTGTCCATTCGTTCACAATTATGTGTAATATGAATTATATAAATTATATGTGATGAGATTGGTAATTTATTTTTTCTTGTATCTTTATTTCTGGTGAAATATATGATATTCTTATTTTTTTCTATTCATTTTTGATTAACCATTTGCTGGTTTATATTAAATTATGCTTATGTATGTTATTGGTTTGTTTTAATGTTCATTTGTTGTATCTTAATATAGATTTGATGAGCATGTTGGATTTGATGTTTGCTTTTTTTTTCATACAATTGTGTAATATTTTTGTTGTTTTTATAGTATTATATTGCTGTTGTATATATTTGAATAGTTAATTTGATTGAACTTTCTTCACTACTCATGTAATGATAAATTTGCTTTATTGTTTTGTTTTTATGATTGTTTTTGTATTGATTATTTATCCTATGATAGTTCATTGATCAATAATATTTTGTTTTTTTGTTAAATGATGAAATATTTATGAAAATGTTGTTTTTGATCATTGAATTTTGATTATGATGTATTGATTATATTGCTTTCTGAATGTATGTTTCATGTTGTGTTGTTTTTCGTTGTTGTGTAATAATGTGATGTGGTTGTTTGAATTTATTTTTCGTTTCATTAACTTCAATATTTTTATGTCAATCATTTATGAATTGACATATTCTTAATATTTCATTGTTTATTTTTACTATGTATTTTTGTTTCGCGATTAATTTTTAGTGATTGCGATTGATGATGTATTTAATATCCAATGATTTTATGGATATTATTTTTTACTTAAATAAGATAATGATATAAATTGAAAATGGTTATTTTTATTGATATCATAATGATGGTAGTGTTTGAAATGTGTGAAGATATTGCTGTTTTGTTCTTTAGAATTTAATGACTTGAATTTATGATATTGTATCATGTGCATGTATGACATCTTTTTGATTCTATATTTTTATGTTGATTTCTCATTTTTTATATAATGATATTTTAAATTTGAACTGATGATTAAATAATGATCTGATCTGAAAATCTTTGGATTATCATTATACTATAATATCTATGTTCTGATTGATTCTTTCTTATTTTTCTATATTTGTCTATTATTATTTCAATCTTTAGTATGTTTTTTTTTTAATATCTTCATAATTTTTTGAGATTGGATATGATTATTGGATTTTATCTATTATTTTTGTATGATTGGATCATGATTTTTGTTTATGATTGTATTAGATTATAATATTAATTATCATTATGTTTACAAATTGTTTGCAAAATCAATTAATTGCTCCATGCTCTTTTATGATTCATTATGTATCTCTTACATATTTACTGATTTCACTCTATTAATTCTTATAATTATTAACTCATTGTATGTAAATTTTATATTGTATTGATTTATGTTAGGTGTCATATGATGTGCTATATTGTTATTATGATGATGCTTTGTTATCATCATTTTGTATATAAGTATCTTGTACTTGATTGTGTGTTATTGGATATTGCGATTCATCGGGATAAATTTTATGCAATATATATAGATGAATCATATTGCTCATGCTTTTGCATCTGCTTTTAGAAATTTTTACTATTGCTTGTGATTCAGTTGACTTTTCTTATTGATTTTTTGGTTTGTTGATTTTATTGTTTTATATGCATGATTCGTATTTTTTATATTAATGATGCATGTGATTGTATTATGATCACAGTCGCAATTCGCTCGATTTTACATAGGTAAACCCAACTCCTGCCATTGAGGCATGGGTTTTGTTTTTCCGCTCATTCCATACCCGTATGATGCATCGGGTTCATCCTTTCGTTTCTAATTGCCTTAGATATTTAGCTTCTTTTCCAACTCAGATACCCTCAACATCACTCATTTCTAATGTTCTTCTGGTTTCCGTGCTTCAGTTCTGAGGCATTCAAGATTTGCTTAGGAAGATCCCAGCCATTTAGTCATGACTAAAGCTTCGAACTCTTAAGCGGTGGTTCCAGTTTTCCTGCTCAGCATCAGCATACGACGTTTGCCTTCCCTGAGGTGTCATACGGAATATCGCTGTAATGTATATCACTTATGCAAATACTCGTAACCATACGGCGTTCCTGGACTCATGTTCCTATTCCTTCCTAATATACGAACTATGCTGTAAAGCTCTTATTGATCAGTGACACCGTTACACTTGGCTACCATACAGATAGTGCTGCCATAATCTTCAGACACGCGACCACTGACTGCTCAAGTTTTAGCATCATTGAGTAGTTTAGTTCTTTCTCTGTTGGATCTTTTAATGGTGTGGAGCATTAAGAAATAACCTTTTCTCTTGTGCCATCAATACACAGCGCCCGAAACCCATTCTTCAGATAATCTGCCAGTTACGTATAAAATCTTCACTTCCTTCGGTATAGCCAGACTTGGTTATTGCATCTACACAAACTTCTGCTTTGTTAATAACTAGGAACGCTTGCTTTGTTTGTCACCCATTCAAAACTTGACCTTCTTTTGACGTGAGCCTTGGTCATTGTATGTTTAGCGATCTTAAAACGCTTTCAATGATCGTCCGATTAATGACACCTAGCAAGACTAAAAACTGACGAATCTGTGGCTGTCTTAGGATGATGTCCAAATCATTTTACGGATTCGATCTTTGGCTGGACTCCACATGTATGCCTTTTTATTATCATCACTCTTTTGTGGACTTCCGAGTTGAGAATGTACTTGGGAATCAAAATTCACATTTGGAAAAATTTTGCTGTACTAATCCTACTATTCTCAACAACTCCAATATTATCTTTAGATGCTCTTCATGCTCTTGCTTACTCTTGAATTAGTATCAAATTATTCGTCAATATAGACCAAATTTACTGAATTTGTCCAGTATAAGGTTCTGCAACACCCTCGGTTCATGAGTAGTCCATAAACACTAGAGCGAGTGCGTTGTGTCTCAAACCAAACGGCAGATACCTTCGGATATTCATAATGTCTCATAAATCGAGTTCTGAATGCAGTCTTCGATGTCTTCAGTTCATCGAACCTACTCATGCGTAAGATAACCTGACCTTATGTCGATCTGTCGATCTTCGAGTAGACACTCGACCCTGAAGTTGGTCAAATAAGGCTATCAACTTTTTTGGTACGCGGATAACGGTTCTTCACCGTTTAGTTTGTTTTTAGGTTCCCACGATAATATTGGCTATCTATCCGTAAACGATCCTATCTTTCTTCTTATACGGATTTAGAACTGGAGTCGTCACCATAGGTGTACGAACTAGGTTCTTATAAAGCCTTTTCGGATAATGCCTGCTTGTAGTTGAATCCGCCAATTCTTTCATTTTGATGCGTGGTCCAATTCGATAGCGTGCCGTGTCAGGTTGCTTAGACCTAGGTAGCTAGATCCGATGTGAAATTCCACTTGTCTGGTAGGTGTAAGATCTTGCAAGTCTGCGGGAAATTACTTTAGAGGAGAATTTTGCATGTACCGGATACATCTTGCAGTTGTTTTTCTCTTCATATCTTATCTCCGTCTCCTGATGGGTAATATGGTGCCAAAATAAGAACGCTGACTCCGTGCAGCACGCGATACTTCTGGGCTTTTGGGACTTGTCTCCAGTCTCCTTGACGGTAATATGTGCCAAAAAGACGTGACATCCTTGTAGCACATACTTCTGGGCCTTGGTGCACGAGATGATGTTTAATCGAGTCCCGCGTTTATTTCTACTTCCGTCTCCATGAAAAATTAAGATTTCGCTCCCAAAGGGAATACGAACGATTTTCTTAGCACAGTCAATAACGGCCTGGTATTTCGTCAACCAGTCCATGCCAATTATGACGTCATAAGTACCCATTTCAACAGGCATTAGGTCGACGTGAAACGGATGGTTTAGAAAATTTAACGTGCAGCCCAGTAATACCATATTTACCCAAATTATGCTACCATCAGCTAATTCAACGTTATAACCATGATCTAATGTAGTGGGGGCTATATTAATCAAAGCACTAAATTGAGTAGACACGAAACTTCTATCTGCACCAGTATCAAATAAAATGGAAGCACAACGGTTGTTTAGGAGAAACGTACCCGTCACAACGTTGTTGTCTGGGTTTTGCCCTGCAACTCCCACTGCATAAGCCCTGGCTACTCCGCTACCATTTCCCTGATTCTTGGTCTTCCACTGGGGGCAGTTGCTCCTGAAGTGGCCTGGAGTCCCACACTCAAAGCAAACAATGGCATTTGTATTTGCCCCTTGGGCTCTTGGGTTGTTGTTGTTACGGTTGTTGTTGTTATTGGTATTGCGGTTGTTGTTGTTTGCAGTCGCAGGCCGGCTCCTACAGTCCTTGGCCAGGTGGCCAAGTTTCCTGCAGTTAGTGCATTTTGGTGTACAAGGACCGTAATGGTTGAAGTTACACTTGGGACATCGAGGTTTAGTCCCTTCATACGGTTTCCTGTCACCATTCCCGGCAGCATAAGCCCTGCCTGTATTCTGCCTTTTGTTCTGCTGGTAGGTTTGGTTATTTCGAGGAGTGTCTTCCAACTTCCTCTTGTTTTCAGCCAAAGTGTTAATCCTCCTATCCATCAAGTCAGTTGCCATCTCAATAGCCTCCTGCATGGTCTTTGGCTTCGATGCCACAACACTTGAGTAAATCAGGTCGGGCATCCCACCGACATATCTTTCAATTTTGTCAGCTTCTTCAGGGAACATCCTGTCACTCAGCAATGCTAGCTCCTGGAATCGTTGGTTGTAGGCTACCACATCGGTGCCTTGTACTTTTAGGTTCCACAACTCTGCCTCAATTTTCTTGATTTCATTCCTTGGACAATATTTAGTTGTCATCTTCTTTTTCAAGTCAGACCACGTCATCGCATACGCAACATCATTAGTCACTGTCCTAGCATGTGAGTTCCACCATGTTAGAGCAGTTCCCATTAGAGTACAAGTGGCAAACTTCACTTGATTCTCCACTGTGCAATTACTTATGCGGAATACGGTTTCCATCCTCTCAAACCACTGGGTCAAGTTGACCACTTCTTCTGTACCCCTGAAGAATACGGGTTGACATTTCATGAAGTCTTGATAGGTGCATTCCCGCACAGTGCGTTCATTCCTTCTTGCACCAGTTCCTGAGGTATGGCTATCATCGCCATTTCGGGTCGTGGCACGTGCTGCCAAACGCATTCACCCTCGTCGATCATGGCCTGTAGTTGGGCACTGGTGACCGAGGTGGTGGTAGTAGGGTCTGTGACAGGTGGTGGAGTTGTAGTAACTGGTGGGGGAGTTGCGGTGACTGGCCTTGACCTCGTGGTTCTTGTGGGCCTTCCTCTTGGGGCCATTTTCTTAAATCACAAGAAGACATAACACCCGTTAGATTTCAAAAATCTTAACCATAACCCGATGTATACATAATGAATAAAACGAGATCACAACACAAGGTGAAATACACAATAGTATAGAAATTAACAAATCCGGACTTTCCTCCACAATAATTTCGATTTCATTTAAAACATATCCAACCTTTTCATATTTAACTTGGGAAATAATACATGATTGGTTTATATACAACGATAATAACAACTGGTTAAAGAACAAAATAAACCTAAAGCCTTACTAGCAGAGAGATACTGTAATACTTAGTAGGCTGTACAAAGTAGCCGATATATGAACAAAAGATCTACAGAGTAGCTAGTAAAAACAAAAGATCTATACAGTCTGCTAGCTGGGAACAACCCATAATACTTAACAGACTGTACAGTAGCTACAATCATAATCCAGTCTAAGTACTGCTACCGGCCTCCTCTGGTAGCTCTGGCTCTGCAGGATCCTTAGCAGGTCCCTGCTGTCTCTGTATCTCGATCATCTGAGCCTTGAGGCTCTTCACTATCTTCAGGGTCTCTACTAACTGCCTCTGCCTCCGATAGTCTGCTTTCAGCAGCTCTGAAATCACTGTCTGTCTCCTCTGGTCTGCTGCCCGTAACTCAACGATCTCGGACTGCTGGGTCATGACCGTAGTCCGAAGTAATATCCCCTCGGAATGCGTCTGATCGCAAACATCCATCGATTGTGCCCAAGCGGCACGTGATAGTCTGGCCTCCTCCTCCATCAGAACGGCTGTGCGTCCATGGAAGGGCCTATCACTCTCCAACATGTTGACTCGGGCTCTAAGTAGAGCTCGGTCATACCGTGCATCATCTAGCTGAGAATATATGATCTCATCCTCCTCGTCAACAGTAGAAGACAACTCAATAACTCTCTGGTTGACCCCCTCTAGGGTGGTCGGTGCTATCTCCTGGATGGCTCCAACAAGATCATCCCAAGTATCCCTAATACCATAGCCTAACTCTCTAGACCTCCGGTGTCCTGGAGCGGCCTCTAACGTATCTGCAAATCCGTAAAGGTCTGCCCTAGCTGTGGTAGGTCCAACCCGCCTAGCAGTCCCAGCTGCCGAACTCTCCCCGACCTCGTATCCAGGACCAGGAGTAGTACGACACAGCCTCTTACGAAGCGGTAAACACATCTCAGGCATCTCAGTCTTATGAACATGAGATGGTAGTGCATCTCTCTGCCTAACCCCAGCAGCTCGGGATCCCAGAGATCTATCAACATATGCAGGGCTAATGGGTGGTGGTATAGGTAATGGTGGAGAGGGTATATGAGGAAGTGGTGATGAATATGGAGAGAGAGGTGATGGTGGTGGAGTAGGTAAGGCTAATACTCTCTCAGCAACTTCCTCGGAGAGGAAAGGTGTCGGCGCCTGGGTTCGGATGGACATCCTAGCTATGACGCGATAAGCAATGTATGGGTCCTGGTCAGCTGAATAAGCAACAGCTGCAGGCTCGGCAGGAACTAAGTGCTCATCCTCTGCATCATCATCATCTCCTCTGTCAGCAGGATAGTCGGCTGGATCCTCCTCGGGATCCTCCTCGTCATCCTCCTCTAGGTCCTCCTCAGGGTCGGACTCCGGTATATACCCTGGTGACTGATGAGTAGGTGAGTCAGCAGCAGGCAGTGGCTGCTCCTCAGCCGGGAATACCTCATCGTCTACCGGTAAGAACTCCGGGTAGACAGGCTCCGGAACAAATGGTATGTAGATAGGTGAAGGTGGTGCCTGCTCTGGCTCCTCAGGGCCAGGCACATAATCTGGTGATGGTGGTCCCTCATAAATAGGTACCTCGACTCCTGGTGACCCCATGTATAAATCATCCTCCGATACTGATGTGTATGTAATAGTAGAGTGCTCAGAATCTGACATGATCGTATCTGAAATCAAAAATTAGCTTATATAAGTATATTAATATAAGACTATCATCCTTATATACGTAGTATATTATTAACACGTATATCAATTATGCATGTACATAGCCTAACCGACTAATGCAATAATTTGTATATGAATACCCCGTAAAAACCCTTTTGTATGTATGCAATGTTTGAAAATGGTTATAGTCCAGCAAAAACATTTTGACCTGGTTCTCTATAACCTTGGCTCTTGATACCAATCTGTAACACCCCCAAAATGGGTCGCAGCGGAATAAGGATCCGGGGCATGTTACTTCAAGATCAACAGCACAAGATATATATAAGAACGACACAAAAGTCGTTTAAACTGATACATTGGATTTAAATAAAAGATATCTTACAAAAGCTTATAGCTTTACTTGTTCTTTGTTTCATATTACAAAAGACAACATATATTTCCCAAAACATGATACACATAAGTCTTTAACTGTACAATCCAATGCATCCTTGGCATCTCGTGCCTAATGACCTCCTGAAAACATTGCTTAAAACGTCAACAAAATTGTTGGTGAATTCATAGGTTTATGTATTTAAATTATGCAGGACCGCAAGA
>BQNB010074823.1:14510-31662 GCA_026074375.1 Tanacetum coccineum | reverse complement strand
GAAAGGAGATCTCTTGCTTTAAAGGCTAAGAAAGAATCTAGTAATGAAGAAAGTTCGACTTCTAAAAGTAAAGATGAAGAATATGTCATGGCAGTTAGAGACTTCAAGAAGTTCTTCAAAAGAAGAGGAAGATTTGTAAGGAAACCTAGGAACGACTAAAAGACCTTTCAAAGAAATCAAGATGACTAGAATGGTAAAAGTGATTGAAGTGTTTTAGATGCGGAGACCCAAATCATCTTATTGGAGAATGTCCAAAACCACCAAGAGACAAGAACCAAAGAGCATTCATTGGATGTTCTTGGAGCGATACAGGTGAGGAAGATGATGAAAAGATTAAGGAAGAAACATGTCTCGTTGCTCAAGCATCAAATGAGGTACGTTCAGACCCCTCTTACTTTAGTGACGAAAACTCATCAATAGAAGATTTAGCTCTAGATAATGAATATGATAAACTATGCAAAATAAGTCTAAAATTAATCACAAAGAACAAAAGATTAAAAGCCACTAGAAATAGCTTAGAAAATAAGCTTAGTGAACTTAAAGAAAAATTGTCCATACTTGAGAAAAACAAGGGAGTTGATCTTGAATGTACAAAATGTCAATTGCTTAAAATTGAAAATGAAAAACTCAAAGTGGAAGTTATTAAACTAACAAAATTTAAAAAGAGTACACATTACTTAAATGAAATGTTGAGTAATCAAAAACCCTCCGAAGATAAGTTAGGTTTGGGATTCAATTCATTTGATGCAATAACTAGTGGAACTAAGGAAATAAAATTTGTGACATCTCAGAAAGAAACGTCTCTTGGTGGAGGTCCATTAAATAAGGGTGGCCCCCATATAGCAGAGGCGGCCCCCAAAGCAATTATGAGAACGCCGGTCTATTCACCGGGTTCTGAAAAATCTGTTTCTTTTTAAAAATCCATTTTAGGACCTAGACCAAAACATATAATGGTAAACAACGTCAAAGTTCCAGTTGCTAGTGATAAAGAAGTTAAACGATTTTACAAGCCATCGTTAAAACCCGGAGTTGGATTTTCAAGACCAAACTTTAGATCAAAAATTCCACCACCTAGAAGAGTCAATAATCATTATCCTCGTTCTAAGACACCATAACCAAAAAGGAATGTTGGTCGACAAAAACTACCTCATGGTTTTCTTGTAACTTGGAATAACATCCAACCTCAAAGTTACATGCCATAGGGAATGCTTGTCATGCATTTCTACATCCTAATAAATTGTATCAATGCAAGGGATGTTTAGAACTAACAACTTTGGACCCATGAGATATTAGGGACCAAATGTTTGAGTTATTGTCTTATATAAATAGATATGCCTTGGAGTCGACTTCAAACCCGATGAGTGGATAAAGGATAACGGATGCTCTAAACACATGACGGGTAACCGAAAGTTCTTCTCCACTTACAAGGCATACAACAGAGGTAATGTCATTTTTGGTAGTAATCTTCGTAGTAACATCATTGGCAAAGGTACGGTTTCTAATGACTCTCTCAATATAGATAATGTAGAACATGTTGATAACTTAAGATTTAACTTGCTAAGTATAGGAAAAATATGTAATAATGAGTGTAGAGTAACTTTCTCTGAACATGATAGTGAAATCACAAAGGACGGTAAGATTATAGGTAGAGGTATTAGGAAGAACAGCTTATATGTAATGAAATTAGGAAATAAGCCAAAAGACAAAATTTGTCTTGCAACGATTGATGAAAACTCCACTTTGTGGCATAGGAGATTAGGTCACGCTAATATGCGTCTCATTCAATCATTAGCATATAAGAAATTGGTTAGAAACTTACCTGTTAGGAATACAAAAAGTATCAGTCACTTCCAATATAGTTAGTCGTAGCTCATAGTAAGTCGAATGGTTAAGATAGAAAGCTAACCGGGCTAAAGGTTCATGAAAAGCCTCTTATAAGGCCCATGGCTGGCCACTATCCATTGTATTTATACCTTCTCCATATATGGAGAGGGTGTTGGTTGTTCATTTTTTCACATAGTTAATCTAATATCTTCCTTTTACTTTCTCTCTCTAAGTGTTCATCCAACCACCTCTTTCTCTCTCTAAAAACCCTAGATCGAATCTCATCTATATGTGTTAAGATATTCTACAATTGGTATCAAGATCCATGTGGTGTTTGTAAAGCTTTTGTGTGCGTTTGTTACTCATTTTACTCGTGTATTTTGGTTCGAACCTATCAAAAGGTTTTCATCTTTTGAGGATTTAAAAACCATAAAGCTTTAAACTTTCTTCTTTATTTATCTTAGTTTAGGCTAGAAGTACAAGAAAATCTTTGAAAAACCATTAAAAAATTCATCTTTTTGAGTCTTTTTGGTTAGAAAAAGGGTTTTGTACCAAGAATCTTGATTTCAAATTTTTCGTGTCAAAAACGTTAAAGTTTGTGTTTTTAAGGTTCTAATAGTCTTAGATAGGTAAGAAGTACAAGAAAAATCTGGACTAAAATTGCTATCCAGTTGACACAAGCTTGATTCATATTATAATCTCGCAAGGCACCTACCAAGAGCATGTGTTTGATGTGGCTCAAGAAGGATTTACCCATCATCACTAGAGTGAAATACTACACAGTTATCACTCTGATATCTGGCAAATATCACCAAGAAAATGCGTAGGAACTATTTAATAACAATTGTTTGTATAAAGATTTACGACATTTTTGTATATTGGTAATATGTGTCCCCTAGTGAGATTTTTGATGGATCTCCCGTTGGCTCTAGACTCTATAAAGTGCAACATTTATTATTTGGTATTGAAACAGAGCTGATAACCACCTTTTTCCAATATCATTGATCTCGGAATGAGAAAGCCGATAGAAACTGGTTTGATCTCCGTGAGAAATGAAACATAAAATTCTTTTGAGAATTCTGAGTGGGCTAGGGAGTGGTGTTGCGCACTTATAGATCAACTTTGTGAATAATCGATAGATTATGTATTGAAACGGTTTTCTGCCTAGGTTTATGAAGGCTTCTTTCCTTTGAACCCTTTATCCTATAATTCTTTTCATTCTCACACCCTTTCAGTGCTTACCGAGACTTCATGGACATAGTACCTTGTTGGATTTGTTCCAACCACTAGCTCCATCTCAGTAGGCATTATTCCCTTATTCTCCACTTAACCTCTTTCTCAATCATACCTCGGAACTTCTACTCTATCTTAATAAGGAGTGTTCCTGGTTATCCCATCACGGGGTGGAAAACTAATATACCTAACTTAAACCGGCCTTATAACTCCTTGAGAATACAATAGTTGGTCGGCTCTATATGGGTAAGTTGCCAGAAGATCCATAAAACCATTTGATAAAAAATCAATCAACGTGTCTGAGAAATCTTTTGAGACACATTGAGTGTTTCTAGAGTTACCAAAAAGCTCCACCTATACACATGCACAATATTATGAAAGAGTTTTGCACATGCGAGGTTTGGGAACAAACTTATAGATTGAAGATCGTATCTGTTATTAATCCGTATTGATCACATTTTAATCACTATTCTCCCCCTCAAAAATTGCATATGTGTTTATAATTTTTGACAATTAGTGAATTAAAAACAAGTTAATGTCTGAAATTCACATGAGCCTAACTAAGTCTTGGGAGAACAGGAGTGCATGCAGAATGGATCATATTATTATACTCTCCCTCAATTATAAATATAGTAAAAACTTGGGAGTGGGAGTTTGTTGAGCAACACAATTTGAAAAGAAATTTAAAATTATTTCTTTTGAAAATATCCTGAAAAATTGTGCTCAACAGAAAATATGTTAGATATATCTTTTTTACCATCATTTTCCTTAGTCCTTTCTCTCGAGCATTCATAACTTTGAATGTTATTATGGACTTTGCTCAAGACCGAGAGAAGATAAACTTCCTTTGTTTAGGATAAATAACATAAATGGACCATTTTTCCTTTCTTTGGAGACCGAGTCCTAAGCTGACATTATACTTAGAATTCGTCAGAGAAAAGTGAAAAGGACATGTTTTGAAAGCATTTAAAACTCACGCTCGAAACATCATTACACCCGTGTTTAATAATTAATCAACATTTCTAGGTACCGTAAATTGTTATCGATTGTCGAGTGACATAGAGAAGATTATATTTGTATTTTTGAAATTTTTTGATTTTGTATTTTGCTTTTATAGGTTTTATATTTTTATATTTTGTTTTTCTGATAAAATATTTATAAATCCAAATAAAGAGAAAGATCAAAAATATTTACAAGTCGAAATTTACATCAGTAGTGATTAGTTTGATGTTAGAGTGAAGTATATGACGCTGAATCTTGTTTGCTGTATTGACGTTTATTCGGATGTCATCAGCAGTAGTAACAGTGGAAGACTTTGAAACAACTTGATTTTCTCCATTTGAATAATTCTTCGAGCAAATTACCGAATAGACATTCCAACTCTATCATCGACGTCATGACTATCATATCTACTGAAGTGAAAACAAGAAGATTTCTTTTCTTTTTAAGGTAAAGCACACTGAAGCGTACACTCCCTTTTATTTGGAGCTCAGGTTATGCACTGAAGTGTACATAAGCCATCGCTGGAAGCTCATCAAATGTCACATTCATTTCTCCATTATGTTCTTTGTCCTTCGGTTTATACTCGGAAAGCAATGGAATTAGCAGAGTATCAAGCCAATTTTGACAACCTGCTTGATAAAGTTGAACATGGAAACCGTCTGCTGATCGGTTCCTGAGGGTTAGAAGTACATGCATTATTACCTTTAGGGCAGTGAGATTGACACACAGATTCACTGGTTGCAATTATTTTTCCTTTAAGATCAAACATTCTTCTAGTTGGTGACCACCTAAGGCAAGATCTAGGTTTGCTAGGTGAAGCAAGACTTTCTTTGGACCTTACCTTTTTAGGTTTCTAGACTCTTGGCTTATGTTTCTTTTGATTTGCACTTTTTGAAACATTAGCACTTTGGTTTTTCTTTGTATATTTCATGCCATTCACATACTGAAGCACACATTCATCATGATTTGCGATAATTAGACATTGCTTACATGTAACACAAATAACCTCAGATTTTTCATTTCGAGTTGCAAGCTTAATGTTATTACATTCAGATGACGTATGGTTTGGATAGTTAGAAGACTGTAAACTCCTATGGTTTTCCTTCTTCATATTTTTCTCTAACATTATATTGAGAGGGCAACACACTAGACTTAAAAGGGACGCATTTTTCACTCTTAGGATTGTTCCCTAAGGACTATGGTCCTTCTGGTCCTCAGTAGTGCTTTAAACGTCTTTCGGAAAGAAACCAGTGTTGTATTTGGAATTTACAATCGTGTTCTAGTGTTGACAGAGGTTGTGAAACAGTTATCGGTTTTTGTCCTAACATTTCTTTTACATGTTTGTAGACACAAAGTTTTTCTACCCTAGAATGCTTTAAAATGATTCATCCAAAAGATTCCTAGAAGCTATCCGTACTTCATTGTTTACAATAGTTGATTCTCGAGAGTGTAAGGTTGCGAGTTTTGAATGACTTGTTTTTTGACAAAGCATTTGACTCCAACCTTGGGAATAACCGTAGATTTTAGGGGAAAAAGGAGTTACAGAATATAGTTTTGGTTTAGAAGAAAAGGTGGTTTTTCCAAGATTGATTGCTTTTGAAAAACTGAGAATCACACTCGTGACCTTGTTGTGTGTCCTTTTGTTCAAAACCTTATCAAAATAACATGATCTCTCAACTTAGTATTTTCATAGACGAGTCAATGTAATTTAACTGTAAAGAGTCAAATTATAGCTTTGGTTTGAGCCTGTGTCACTTTGATAGAGTCAAAAAGGTTCTTGTATGTGGTCTTAAGATGAGCATTTTCTTTAGCATAATTCAAAACCTGAAACTCTAATTCTACGTTCTTATTCTTAAGTTTCTGAGATAAAGTATCAAGGGTATTTGATACACATGGAGTATCCTTACTTTTACCCTTTTGATCTCCCAACTGAGCTTGCAACCGTTCGATCTTTTGTTGCATGTCATTATAAGCTTTATCGTACGAAATTTTATCATATTTGCATTCTTCACATTTTTTGTACCAATCATTCCAAAGTTTAGCATATTCGTTTTCCTTTTTAATGATACAATTTTCAAATCGTTCTTTCGTTACGTTCAAGCTCAGTTTGGAGATTTGATGAATCTACAACAGATGGATTTTGCACAATAGACATAAATCTTGACTGACAATCTCTCGAAGGATGCTTCAATTTCCAATATCCATTGCCTTATGCTTAGCAAGAGAATCTACAGCTTCTTTTTGCAAAAGAATTAAAGTCTTGATACACATTAGGTTTGGCCTGCTTTCTTTCAAAAATTGTATTATTCGATAATTTTGCACTCTATATAAAGACAAAAAGCGTCAACTTGGTTAACGATAAGGAAAATTTCATCTTTTACAATTTTGCGAATCTCTTGGTGAGCAGAAGACGACCAATTGTGTATATCCAAAGTCATTTTTTGTTGACATCACCAACAACGTTGTAAGATTCATAATGGTGCTTTATCGTTTTCATTTATGACATCTTGATCTACTCCAAGAGCGAAGATGAGCACGCAGAACACCTTAAGTCAATTTTGGAGTTACTTAAGAAGGAGGAATTGTACGCCAAGTTTTTGAAGTGTGAATTTTGGCTGTCAAAGGTACAATTTCTTGGTCACGTGATTGATAGCGAAGGCATTCATGTGAACCTAGCTAAAATTAAGTCAATCAAGGATTGGGCATCGCCCAAGAGTCTGACAGAGATTCAACAATTTCTAGGTCTTGCTGGATATTACCGATGATTTACCGAAGGTTTCTCAAAAATTACCAAGCCTATGACGAAGCTGACTCAAAAGAACGTGAAGTTTGATTGGAGTGAAAAAGGCATAAGCTACTTTTTAATTGTTGAAGCAGAATTTGTGTAGTGCATCAATTTTAGCTTTACCCGAAGGAAGTGAAAACTTCGTGGTTTACTGTGATGCTTCTCGTAAAGGATTGGGCGCAGTTTTGATGCAAAGGGAGAAGGTCATAGCCTACGCGTCACGCCAACTTAAGATTCATGAGAAGAATTACACTACACATGACTTAGAGCTTGGAGCTGTAGTGTTTGCTCTCAAAATGTGGAGACATTATTTGTATGGCACGAAGTGCGTTGTGTTCACTGATCACAAGAGTTTGCAACATATTCTAGATCAGAAAGAGTTGAACATGAGACAACGTAGATGGTTAGAGTTGTTGAGTGATTACGACTGCGAGATACGTTATCATCCGGGAAAAGCGAACGTGGTGGCGGATGCCTTGAGCCGAAAGGAACGGCTTAAGCCACTACGAGTTCGAGCTTTGGTTATGACGATTAGTCTGAACCTCCCTGTGCAGATCTTAGAAGCTCAGGTTGAGGCGAGAAAGGAGGAAGATTATAAACAAAGATCTGTGAGTATAGATTGAATAAGTAAGAGCCCACTACTGATGGAACGTTGTGCTTAAATAAGATAAGTTAGATACCCTGTTTTGGGTGACATAAGAGATGTTGATTATCACAGAGTCGCATAAAGTCAAAGTATTTGGCACATCCTGGATCAGACAAGATGTACCAAGATTTAAAGAAGCTGTATTAGTGGCCAAATATGAAGGCTGAGATTGCCACCTACGTCAGTAAATGTTTGACCTGTGCCAAAGTCAAGGCCGAATGCCAAAAACCATCTGGTTTGTTGGTTCAACCCGTGATCCCAGTATGGAAGTGGGAGAACATTACTATGGATTTCGTAACTAAGTTACCAAAGACATCAACTGGTCAAGATACAATTTGGGTAATTGTTGACCGACTCACGAAATCTGCTCATTTCTTACCAATGAAGGAAACCGACTCAATGGAGAAGTTGACGAGACAATACTTGAAGGAAGTAGTACCCCCCTTTCGAGGCATGGAGTGCCAGTTTTGATTATTTTTGATCGAGACAGAAGTTTACCGTGTCCATCTCTTAGAAATCACTGAATGAAGCCCTAGGTACTCAATTGGATATGAGTACGGCTTACCATCCACAGACTGATGGTCAG
This sequence comes from Tanacetum coccineum, assembly GCA_026074375.1. Lineage (NCBI taxonomy): Eukaryota > Viridiplantae > Streptophyta > Magnoliopsida > Asterales > Asteraceae > Tanacetum > Tanacetum coccineum. The sequence continues at coordinate 23,586 of BQNB010074823.1, read as the reverse complement.
AGTGAGAGAACCATCCAGACTTTAGAGGACATGCTACGTGCTTGTGTGATGGATTTTGGGAAAGGTTGGGATAGACACCTACCTTTGGTGGAGTTTTCTTACAACAACATTTATCACACTAGTATCAAGGCTGCACCGTTTGAAGCTCTCTACGTTCGAAAATGTAGATCGCCTATCTGTTGGGCTGAGGTTGGAGATGCTCAGCTCACTGGTCTGGAAATTGTTCATGAAACAACTAAGAAGATCATTCAGATCAAAAAGATAATTCAAGCTGTCCGAGATAGGCAGAAAAGCTATGCTGATAGGAGGCGTAAACTATTAGAATTTGAGGTTGGAGACAAGGTCATGTTGAAAGTGTCACCATGGAAAGGGGTGATACGTTTCGGCAAACAGGGGAAGCCGAACCCTCGTTATATAGGATCTTTTAGGATTATTGCTAAAGTGGAAACGCTTGCTTATCGACTTGAACTTCTAGAGCAGTTAAGCCGAGTTCATAGTACCTTTCATATTTCCAATCGTGAAGGTCCGATGGAATTCGAGATGAGGGCCCGAGTTTACTTGGGAGCGCGAGGACCAAATGAAGAAAAAGTACCCTCATCTTTTCGCTAATCCTTCGTCCACGTCTTAAGCTTTGAGGACAAAGCTTCTTTAACGGGGGAAGAATGTCACACCCTGAGATTTTCAGGTCAATATTTTAAACTTTTCCGACAATTATTTTTGACTTTTATACGTTACGTTTGAATCTGGCGGTTTACCGGGAAGTAAACCCGCGTAAATCTGAAAAACGTCATCGGACGCATTCCGACATCGGATATTCATTAGTTTAGATATTATATGAGTTATTTTATATTTTCTAAGTGTTTCGTAGTTTACGATCACTCCCGATATTTATTTTTACGCTTTAACGTTTAAATTGCGTTTTTCGCGTTTTTGACCTAACGGAACCTCGGAAACTCGAAATCTTTTCGTGTAAACTTTAGTTATCGTCCATCTCGTATTCTAAAGTCAAAAATTTCGTTCACCCTTCCCTCTTGATATATATTGGACGCCTAAACTCAAACCAAATGCAAGCATAAGCCTTGAAATTAAATCAAATGCATCTTTTCTTGAACTTCCCATGCATGTGTATGAAAGTGACACATGAGGAAGTCCATTTCATGCACACTCATCCATCCAAGCCAAGACAAATGCATGCTTACACACTTTGACTTGTACATTTGACTTGAAATTCAAAATTTAGGACCTAATTCATGAACCTTGATCAAAATTTTTGAACCAAATGGTCCTTGTGGCTATGTTCGTCGAGCCAAAAAAAAAAACTAAAAAAAAAAAAAAAAAAATAAAAAAAAAAAAAAAAAAAAAAAACAAAAAAATAAAAAAAAAATATTAAATAGAAAAAAAAAAATAAAAAAAAAAAAAAAAAAAAAAAAAAAACTACTACACACACACCTTTGGTGTGTGTTGGTCACTTGTTACTTAAAACCATGTAACCCTAAACCATTCTTGTCCTATAAATACTAAGCACTTCTCATTTTAGGGTTCCATCTTTTCTCATAGTCTCCAAAAATTTTCTCTCTTCCCTTCCTTTGCTCTCTAGGCCACGACACAAACACACCCTTATAGGGTTTTCATATCTTTGATTTCTAGCAAGATTCACTCATTCCAAGTTCATTTCTAAGATCATCTAAAGTGTTTTGAAGCATTGGTTCTTTGATTTAAGGGTTTTTCTTCAAGATCCAAGTTAGGGTTTCATATTTTATTAGTGGGTTTTATAGATCTATTATTTTGGGGTATAGATCTTGTGATTTCACTACTTGTTCTTCATTCTTGTAAGTATTTTGAATCTTTCCTTGTGGTTTTCCTTATGTTCTTCTTATATGTTCAAGAAAAAAAAATCCCATACATCCAGATGTTCTTTTTTCAATTTTTGAAAGATTTTAAAGAGCAAGATTTCATAAATAATGATGTACCATTTATTTCACTAGTTAAATATTATGTTCTTGTATATGGATAGTTTGATGATCTTGCAATAAGTAAAAGTAATGAATTATGTTAGATTTAGTTGTGGTTTTGTTGTGGTTAGTTGTGAATGGAGATTAGAGCTAATTAGGCACTAATGATGAAGTTTGGGTGGAATTGGTTGCATTTGGCAAAAAGTGCTTGCTGTGCTGTTCCGAATTTGATTGAGGTTTTGGTCGATTCTAAAAGTGGTTTTTTCATTAGGCGTAAAAGTAGTTTTTGAAGAGCTCATTTCGAATAGATAGTTTTTCATATATCACACTTTAAAAACGGATTTAAAACACAAGTATGAGCCAAAAGAAACTAAAAATAATTTTTCTGGCAAAACCAATGAATAGTTAGCTATGTGAATAGTAAAACGGTTTTCGGACACATTCGGATATTTTTGGAATTTTAAACATTAGCGAAACAAATAGTGACACTTATATATAGATTGATATTGTTAAAAGACGTCGTTAACAAATATTTTGGAAAGAGCGAGAAAGTTACTAAAAGAAGTACTTTTGGTAAAAAATAGCGAAACAAACATAGAAGTTAACGCTTAAGGCAATTGGTCGTTTTAAATTATGAAAACTTAACAAATGTAGGGGACGGTATTAACGTCCCAAAACTAAAAACTTTCCTAAAATAGAAACTTTCTAAAAATAGTAATTTTTGGTTAAACGCCAAAACTTAACAAAAAACTATATGATTTCATTTCATCATGTTTTGTTAAACCAACTAAAGCAAACACACAAGGATGTATTTTGGAGATGAACATACTGTGCAATTCTTGGCATACTTTCCGTGTTTCTAAGATGCGTTATTATTCTAGGACGCGGCTAGATTTCTATATCACCTTTTACTTGCGTGATTATCATTTGCTCATTTTGCTAAGGTGAGTTCATAGCCCCATGTTTTACTACTTTTACTTACTATTAATGGGAAAATCATTGCTTGTTTTCAAACTATGGACACAGTTACTTTACGTTTCCTTTTCCTGATTACATGTTGCCTAAGTAACGAATAGACCACTAATGCCTGAATTATCATGAATCGTTAATTGCTTAATTGACCGTACTGGTTAAGTTAGCGCGAATGTTGTAAATAGATTTATTAGGAGTAATTATCCCTATCCGGGTAAGATACGCTTACTAGATTCGAGGTCCCGAACAACTAGCGGTTTATAACCATGTCTGAATGTCTAATTATGTATCTGGTCAATACCTCTAGGGCGTGGAATACTATTTGGCATATAAAATGCTTCCTTTTAAATTGAGCCTCGGTGTCATGAGCTTAGTGCAACAGTAAATACATTCTTTTATGTGAAGTTGTATCTGTTATAACTGTCACGTGCGTACTGTGAACTTGTGGTCCACTTTTAATACTAAATTCAAACCTATGAATTCACTCAACTTTATGTTGACCGTTTATTAAGCATTTTTTCTCAGGTGCTTAGCTGTGGATGTCTTTGCTTGCTATTTGGTGTCGCTATGCATTGGGCCGATTTTCAAGAAACGCTATTATCTACTGTTTAAACATCGTTGTCAATTTCTAAAACTTTTATTCGCTTCCGCATATTATCTTTAAACTTATGTCAAACTTTAACTATTTTAATTAATGCAATGATGTTGGATTTTCAAACGTACCCTTAGAGGTCGTTCTTTGTATCTTGTGTGATGTGTATTATGACGTCACGCCCCCGGACATGTGTATTCCGTCTAGGCCCCGTTTGTGGGTGTGACAGTTTAGGAGTTAGTTCCACAACCTAGGAAAAATGACGACTTATAAGAAATATGTGGGTTTTAATATAAGTTAGACGAGAACGGTATTGTTTCTCGAAATAAGGCTAGGTTAGTTGCTCAAGGCTATAATCAACAAGAGGGCATCGATCATGATGAAACTTATACCTAGTTGCTAGACTTGAGTCAATTAGGATACTATTAGCTTATGCTTGTGCTTTAGGCTTTAAACTATTCCAAATGGATGTAAAAAGTGCATTCCTGAACGGTTTTATCAATGAGGAGGTATACGTGACACAATCTCCAGGATTCATTGACTTTGAAAAACCGGATCATGTTTATAAACTAAAGAAAGCTTTATATGGTCTTAAACAAGCACCCAAAGCTTGGTATGATAGATTAAAATCTTTCCTTATTAAACATGAAATAAAAAGTAAATGGTATATAACACTCTTATAAACTAAGAAGAAAGTTAAATCTCATCATCGTTCAAAATAATGTCGATGACATCTATTCGGTCGATCTGTGTCAATACATGGTGATGAATTTGCCAAAATCATGCATGACGAGTTCGAGATGAGCATGATGGGCGAACTTAACTTCTTTCCTTGGACTACAAATAAAACAAAATGAAAATGGAAATTTTCTTTAATCAATCTAAATAATTAAAGAATTGCTTAAGAAATTTGGGCTAGAAGATATCTAAACCAATGAAAACCCCCATGACCTCTGATACCAAACGTCACGAAAGACGAAGATGTAAGTTGGTATATAGTACCATAGTATCAAGTAATGATAGGTAGTTTATTATAAACCTAGCCAGAAATTAAGGTCCCGATATCATGTTTAGTTGTCATGCCTTGTGTCCGCTTCCAAGAGGCTCCCAAAAACCTCTTACATAGAAGCCGTTTAAACGAATCATCTTGATACATTAAAGGCACTAACGCACTTAGGAATAAGGTAATCCTAAGGGGACCACCGCATAGAAACATAGTTATAATTCTGACACTGATAAATTCGAGAGATTATGTTGACACCGAACGAGCACTTAGCGTATTTTTGTACATTCTTGGGATGATTGTTATAGACATCTTGGTTCTCGAAGAAACAAACCGCTCTTGCTATATCCACTACCGAAGCCGAATACGTAAGCGCCGGAAAGGCATGTCAACAAGCACTATGGATGAAACAAGCTCTTATCGACTACGACGTTCGACTCGACGACGTCCCGATCATGTGCGATAATAAAGGCGCGATTGACCTTAGCAAAAACCCGGTGCAACATTCTTGAACCAAACACATCGAAATTCGTCACCACTTTCTTCGTGATAATGTCCAGAAAGGACATATCTCAATCGAAAAAGTGCCGTCCGTCGACAACATTGCCGACATTCTTACGAAACCCCTTAAACGTGAATCGTTTAACTATCTACGTCTTGGTTTAGGAATGATGGAACACATTCCATAAATCACATTAGTCCGCTTCTCCTTCTTCTGTCTCAATTCTAGTCCGTGTTCCATTCTGTGTCATGACAACTTAAATACTTCATCCGAAGTACTTTAAGCATTTTTAATTCGCGAAATGCAAATTAAAATGTCACTTCTATTTGTAAAGTTTTCGTCAAAAACTGAGTCTAAAACCTCACGCTGAGGGCGGCCCCCATACCCTAGGCGGCCCCCTAATATATCTAGGACTGCCAGGCGATATAGGACCGCCATCAACATACACTAAAATTGAACACTTAACTAAAAAATTTCAAAACACAAAAACAAACACCCCCTTTCATATCTGCAGCGACGAACTTAAAATCAACTATTAAAATACTAATTGAAGATAAAATCAACACATACAATCATTCTTAACATCATCAATTGTAAGTCATTTCATCTATTTTATTTTAATTTGAGTATAGGGTTCATGATGAACACAAAAATTGAAATTGGGGATTTTTCGTTTTTCTTTCAATTTTGTACAATTAGGACTACTAGGATACAATGTATAACTAATATGCTTCCTTTAGACATAGGATTTGCATACACTAGTGAGTTTGTCGAAAAATTAATTTTGAACCAAAACCCCAATTTTATTTTCAAATCACTCACGTTAGGAACATAATAAAATTGTTGTTATGCATTGTTAATACAACTTAAAAATGTTTTTTTAAACATATGCATAATGATCTCATGAACAAAGATCGAGATACATAATTCATATGTATTTTTTGACATAATTAGATGAGCAAAATCAAATTAAGGAGCGTTTAGATTAACTCTTAGGATGTTAATTTTAGGTCAAGTTATTGTTTACTCTCATTGGTGACATTTAGGCACCCCTAGAAAAATGGTCAATAAAATTCTAAAAGTACTTGATAAATAAAATGTGACTTAATTTTTTTTTTTGGTAATCATGCCTCGCAAATCGTCTACGACTATAAATATACAAGACACTTTTATCCCAATGGGATTTAACATGAATATCGTTACCTATAAAAGAAAAGATTAAGAAAACTGAAAAGTCGATACAATTCATAAGGGTCGGGTGGTTTTTGAGGACTGTTACGGATTCTAAACTATGTTTGGTTCTTTGTTTCTTTCCTTGAGGTTTGTGTGTCTCTTGAAATTAATGGACCATATTTGTCCTGTTTCATAATGATTCGTGCTATAGTAAGTATATAAAATTACACAATATGCCAAATCATCAAACCAAATGCCCTTAACCAAGGCAAAAGGTCAAAATCTACACAAAGAGATTAAATATATAAGAATCAATTATAAAAAGATTCCGGAAGAGATATTCCCGGGTCGTATGTCCCAACGAGGCTGCAATTGAAAGTAATCCTGGTTTGATGAGAAATTGAATGATGGAGAATATATGATATGATGGAAACACTGATATAATTACAACTAAAATTAATTAAATAAAACTTAATTTAATCTACGGGAAAACAAGCAAAGGAAATAGGGATCTTAAAAACTACGGGAAACAAAATTAGTTAATATGGATAGAACTTAAACTACGGGAAGCATAATTAATTATTGGGAAATCCTAAAATTAAATCTAAATTAAATTAAAAATCAAAATTAAATTCTAATTAACTTAATTTGAAAAATAAAAAAAACTAGAATTAAAACGGAGGTCGTTTGAATGTAAAACGAAAAGAAACGGTAAAACGCACCCGGTAAAACGGGTCTAAGACTGAAATTTAAGAAAAATAAGGCCTATACTAAATTTTATATTTTTCCTAGACACTAAATGACAAAAGAAAATTTTATAAAAAAGAAAAATATTTTTTTATTAATTTTCTGATTTTTTATGAATTTATAAAGATTAATAACTAATTAAAACTAAGAAAATAGAAAAAGACAAAAAATAAAAGTTATAAAAATTCTGAAAAAAATAAAATTAAATAAAGAAAAAATTAACAATTCTAAAAATATAAAAATGCCCAAAAGTTACTGTTTATAATTAAAGTAATTAAACTAATTAAATCTAAACCTAATTTAATTAATTAAATTAAATAAAACTAACTAAAGTTAACCTAAGGGACTAACAGTGAAAAGGATATAAGGACTAACTGAGGAAAGCAACAAAAATGAACAAGGGGGGACTAACAATTATAACTATATAATGATCAAATTAACAAACAGTCCCTGAGCATGACCCCGATTACCAAAAAGGGTCCAAACAGCTATTATCAAAAGCTATAAAAAGCAAGTTGATATGGGGCTTATGGGGAACAAATTTCTGTAAAAGCACTTATGCTTTTAGTTAACTTAATAAGCTAGAAAAGTGAGCTTTTTGGGCTGACAGAACTTAATAAGCTTATGAGCTTATTTTACTTTCTTATTGGGATTTAAGCTACAATAAGCTACAAAACGATGGTGAAAACAAATAATAGGGAGAGGGTGTCCTAAATATGAGCTAAGGTTTACTAAAATAAGCCCTAAGTTAAGCTGAAAATTATATAAGCTTATTCTAACAGTTTATAAATAAAAACAAAATAAAAAAAATGGACTTAAAGCTTATATTAAGCTGCCTTAATAAGCTATCTAAGGGATTTAAGCTGCTAAACCTAAAAGACCTACCTATAAGTTATATTAAAAAGCCATAAAAACCTAATGCTTAATATCTAAATAAGCTACAAATAAAAGCTAAAATAACTAAGGGTTTAATACAAAATAAGCTAGATAAAAGGGGTGAAATTAGGTGCTCAGCACCAGGGGAGGGCAATGCAGTGGCTTAAGGGGCTTTTTGGGCTTATGAAAATAAGCTCTTATGAGCTTTTTAGCCAAAACAAACCACAAACAGATTAACAAGGGATGCAAATGAGCTTATTTGCAAAGTATGAGAGCTTAAGGGCTTTTTAAAACTGCTGAATATGGGGCTTAAAAATGGCTGATGTGCATACATACACACTTGTCTTGAACTTAGTGTGTCACAATGACAGGACAAAGGTTGGGTAAATGGCTAGAAACAACAACAAAAAGCACAACAATAGTGTGCTTAAGCTGCATAAGCAGCTTGAGCACTTAAGCTCAATTTAGCTTATTCAAAATTTGACAGAATATAGAAAACACTTAAAAATTGATTTTAAAACTAAAAATGGTGATTTAAGTGGCTTGATTAACCCCACACACTCAGCCAAAGTTGGCTGAGTGCACTTGACCCATGCCAATTCCCATTTGACCCATTTTGAGACTAAACCAAACACCCCCTTATTTATATAAAAAAGCTTTTTAACTGATTTTTTGGTAAAAGAAGGCAGAGATAAGTGATTACAAGTGAATTTTAATAACTTTTAACACATGTTTAAACAATTTAAACAGAATTAAACAGCTTAATTTATATTTCAAATTTCGACAATGGCAATAACAAGAACTCTTAACTTTTTATATTGAAAACAGTAATATTACAACATAAAGCTTTAAAACAACTGAGTATGATAATCTTAAAACAAACTTAATTAAAATTTATACTAAGAAAAGGAAAAAAAGTGATTTTCTGATTGGCTTGTTCTCTTCTCTTTTATAGAGGCTCTCAACCTTCACTTGGTCTTGGGAAGAGCTTGTTGTGAGTGTGTAATGTCCCCAAGGTAATCCTAGCCTTCCATTTGCCTTGTAGCATTCTCAGCCATTGATGGGGATCGTCGGGTTGAGTGATTTCCAAGTGGGAAGGGTTATAGGGGCAGGGTAAGGTGGGAAATGGTATGGGTGAGCTGGGAAGGTACTTGGGATAGTGGTTTGGAGCTAGAAAACAGTGGGAGAGGGTGGTATAAGGTTGGCGGGAAAGGGGTAATGGTACAGTTATGGTTCGCGTTTTAAAAGAAAAGAATGGG
>BQNB010074822.1:0-31664 GCA_026074375.1 Tanacetum coccineum | reverse complement strand
ACCCCATATATTTCTTATTTAGCATAGCTCGTAGTGGGTACAGTAATCGTATGATTTATGGTGTTGGGCCGGGTCTTTATCCACTGTAAGCCCACAACATAGCCCGTTTTATGGGGCGTGTAAGAACTATTTAAACCCTCTTCACACATGGAGAGGGTGTTGGTTGAATCATTTTACACATACAACTTAGTGTGTTTTTCTCTAGTTCTCTCCCAACCATCTCTCTCTCTCTAACTTTCTCTCTCTAGTTTATGTTTGTGTGAAAATATTGGGAACCTACACATATATACCTTTATAAACTTGTGACTCCTTAGCTTTAGCGGTGGAGATGTGTATCCTTGCCAAGCTTATGATAGAATACTCATCACGACCGAGCAATTAAGCGAATTAGTTACATGTTACCACATAGAGTAGTTGAGTGATTTGAGTGTTTTCATCTTCCTATTTCATGAGGTGTTTGGTTGTGTACTTGTAATAGATCAAATAAATGATTTAACGTAAAATATCCTTATGGATACATTTTTATAAACTTCTAAACGCTACTTGAGGACCAATAGGATTCAAGTGGGGGATATTTGATGACATCAAATAACGTCTATTTTATAGCATCATTTATATCATGTAATTAACCCTCTTTATATAATTATTGCAAAGAATTGTTACTTAATCGTTTATATTTGAGAATTGAAGTAATTATGGAGTACTTGGTGAATATTAGCAAAAGGCACGCATTCTGGAGCTTAAACGAAGATATTTTGAATATTACTATTTTGACTACCAATACGCCGTATCCATCAAGGAAGATATGGCGTATCCGTGCCTGCACTCACCAAAGACCACAAAGGAAACAAGCTCAATACGCTGTATCCAAAGAAATCCAATACGCCGTATTGGATATATAGTATGTGAATATTCTAGAAGATATCAAACGTGGTCTCTACTCCAAGAAACTCCAATACGCCGTATCTAATTGATTACCTCCAAACTAAACCTTTTATATATATAATATATAATAAAATATATATATAATAAGTATAATCTAAAAATAATCAATGAAACCGAGAAGTAAGTATACAGAATATTCACCGGGTCCTTTATCCCCAACGAGCTGTGTCAGAAAAATCGGTACAGTTCCGGAAAATTGAGTTTGAATGAATTAGTGATATAGGGAGTTTGATTAAGTGCTAAAAAAATCCAATAATAAGCAAAAACGATTGAGAGAAACCTAAAAAATAAACGAAATAAACTGAAAAACGATAGCAGGAATCCCGAACAAGGAGGGTCAAAACCTAAAATCTTAAAAATTAATAAACCCTACAAACAAAGAACTGTTACTTCTAATCTACTCTAGGGGACTAATAATGAAGAATGAAAAAGACTAGACCGAAAACGGAGTTGATTTGGATTGAAAACGAGAGAAAACGAAAACGAGACCGAAAACCGTTCTTTAAAAATGGAAATTTTGCAAAAACAACCCTATGAAAGTTTTTATAATTTTCCTAGAAACTATGTGACAAAAAAAAAATTCTAAAAAAGAATTACATTTTTTTGATAATTTTTCTAAAATTTCTTATGAATTAATTAAGAATTTTAAATGAAACACAACAATTATTAAAAATACGAAACCCAATTTTATAAAAATCATAAAAAAAAGATGAAAAATACATTGAAAGATGCCCTGCCTAAAAAAAATAAACTTAAACAAAGTGTGTATTACAGCTTATAAATAAGCTGCAAATAAGCCCTAAAAGGCTGAAGGCTAAAATGGTTGTTTGACTATATTAATTAAATGATGCAAAACTAGTATGAAAAAGACCCAAGGGCAAACGGTTAAGGTGTTCGTGTGTTGAACGGGGTGTGAGGGGTTCGAGTCCCACTCACACGCTTTTTTTTTATTTAGCTACAGTAACTTTTTTTTTTAAATTTAAAACTTTTTATACAAACTTATATGCCATATGAAAGTGAACAATTTTTATAACTAGCACTAATTTTGAAACAAGCTGAGTAACACAAAGCTAAAAAAATCTTAATTAAAATAGACACAAAGCTTAAATGAGCTTAAGGCACAAGGACTTGGCCGTTTGGGAATCTACACAAATAAGCGCAGGGACAAACTGTAAAGTAAAATAGTGCAACACAGAAGCTAGACATACACCTAATAAGCCACACACACACACACACAAGAAAGAGCTAGCAAATCAATCAATAAATCACAAAAAAGTAATTAAAAAGCTACAAGGGGCTATTTCTACACCTAAGGCACTAAACAAGCTAATCTGTTGGTTTTCTTATAAGACTTTAAGCTAACCAAAAGGTAGAAACAAGCTAAAACAAGCTAGGGCAATTACTTATCTACTCCTAAATAGCACAAATGACCAATATAAGCTAAGAGAAAAAGGCTCAATAAGCCAAAAAACCAAAAAAAAAGCTATAAGCCTAAGTGCAGGCCAAAACAGACAAATAGGGCTCTTAGGGGCTTGATTTTAAGCAACCTAGAGGGGTTCCTAAGTCCTGAGATACCTAGGGCTTATAAAGGGGCTTATTGGCTTTCTAGAAAAGCCAACGGCTTGAACTGAGTCCAACAATTGAGCTAGAAAAAGTGACTTGAATCCCACTGTCTAGCACCAGGGGAAGCTTATGACAGCTTTAAAGGGACAAAAAGCACCCCAACAAATAAGCTACAAAATAAGCTTTAAACTAAAAAGTAAATAAAAACATATGGAGACAAGCTCCTAATGAGCTTGTGCACCAAATTTTGAAAGCTAACAACAATATTTAGTATCTGATAAATGGGCTAGAAAATGAGGCAGTTTTATGCTAAATTACACTTAAGAAAAATTATGACAGGTTTTATTGAAAACAAAAGCAAACCAAATGTATTTCCCTACTGCATTTGACACTCTAAAACACACTAAAAAGAAGTCTTAAAAATGGTTTGTGAAAGCCAAATCAAACAAGCTATATACCAACTGAATTTTTACAGCAGTTTAAAAAGACTTCTTAGGAAATCTCAAAGACAGATTCTAAGACTTTGAAAAATTCTGAAAACTAATTAAATTTACTAAAAAAAATGATTGGCAAAGTTCATCAAATGACCCATTGTGTTTTTACTCAATTTTACCCATTTTGGGGTGTTATGCCAAACACCCCTTTAAGTATGAAAAACCAAATTTTACACTAATCCCTAAAGATTTAAGCAATGTTTTTGAAAAACAGAAATTAAACCACTAATATTTAGCAATTATAAGCACAAATTACAAAGCAATAAGCATTTAAAATAAGCTAAACAGATAAGCACAATATTAAGCTATTTAAAACAGTCAACAACAAAACTTGCACAAATGATTCCTACACTATCAAACAAGCATAATAAGCACTAGGCATCATAAATAAGCAGTATACTCAAATAAAGTTAGAGAAAGCTAAATAAGCATGCTACAGTAAAAAAGGATGAAAATGAGAAAAATTACTTTGACCTTGCTTTAAACAGGGTAAAACAAATAGTCTACAAGCTCCAGCTTGTATAAAACAAGCTGGTGAGGGTCTATAAGCTCTTCCCTGTTTAACTTATCATCCAATATTCAGCTGAGGTACTTTGGGGGAGGATTTTTTTGTGATTTTATAATATTTCTAAGTTAAATTTTATGAAAAAGCAGCTTATAAAAGAGGTTTAAGGAGAGCTTATATTAGCTTTTGAAACAATAACAAGACTTAAAAACAAATAGGGCTTTAAAACATAACATTCATTAAACTTTCATTAAACTTAAAAAAAAGTACAAGGCTGGAATTTAAAAGACAATAATTTCAAAACAACTGAAATTAGAACTATGTTAAAAATACTTAAGCTGGATGCCTCAATGGGCTTACAAAGACTTGTATTTATACTATGACTATCTTTATGTCTTCATTCCTTGTGTGCTTGTTTGCTGAGTGAAATGAGTCTTGTGTGTTTGTTATGTGTGTAGAAACACAAACCCAATCTGAACCCTCAATCTTGAGTATTGCCCACTCAAAGAAATGTCAACCATTAATCGAATTTGGTACTTAGGATCGCCAGCGTAGACTTTGGTCATGTGGAGGAGGTGGGGTTTATGATTGTGAAGGGTTTGGAGTGTTGTGGTGAGGTCAACGAAGTATGAAAGGGACAGATTATGGGGTTTGTGATTTTGGCGGGAAAGTTAGGAGGAAGATATACAGTAGTTTAAACGCAGGGTGTGGGTTTATGGATTTGGCAATAGTGGCCCCTCGACCTTTATAACTTCATTGCAAGAAAGGTCCTTGTGGGGGGAAGTTTTGGGATTAGGCAAGTTTGCCCCTTCAGGGTTAAAAGGTTTATTACATGGACAGTCCTTGTATGGTACAAGTTAGGACAGTTGCAGATGTGGCCCTTGTGGTATATCTTTGGTGTATTGGCAGTATGAGCCCTTGGGCTTTTTGAAAGGGTTTTGGGCTTATGTAAATTAAATGGGCCTTAAGTCTTCATTTATACTAATGGGCTTATCCGGCCCATTAGATGGGTGCGGGTTTGACCCATTAAGTATTCTTCGATGTCGGCTCCGGTTTTGACTGTTGACTTTTCCGGGTTGACTTTGACTTTGACTTTGTTGACTTTTTGGCTTCGATTTGACTTTGTCTTTTCCACGCTTTTCCATACCGTGCTCGGTTTTGTTGTTTTTGGCTTGATTTTTCGTCTTTTTGTCGGATATCCGTTTCCTGCACAAAATAAGTGAAAACATACAAATACAATGTATTTTTGGTACGTTTTTGGTCATTTAAGTCCGATTTTAATGGTGAAAGGTATGTGTAATTAAACGCATACCACCAATCCCTTTGATATGCAGCATCGAACTGAATTCCAGACCTTATAAATACAAAACTCAAAAACACGTTTTAAGTGTGCTAAATCATATTCTCGATACCTAAACCATAATAGTCGATTTTCAGAGGAGAAAAAGAGCAGAAGATGTCTTGCAACACATTCCAATCCATAGAAGACAACGTGTAATTTTTTATACTTTTGTAATCATTCAGTTTTTGGTATCATTCGTTAACTCGATTAGTTTACCTTGTCTAAAACAATTACTCTTGTATTAATTATGATGTTTGAAGGCTAATACCTTCGGGTATTAGCCATTATTATGAACATCTGAATGTTTGGTTTTGTTTATATCTCGATTGCTTAATTTATCGTTGTATGCTTATTTATGTTTATCAATTTATACTTGTTTGCGTGCTTTTGTATGCGACCTATCATTCAACTGGATCTAGTAATACGGACCAAGTAATCTAGATGTTTGGATATCTCTCCATATATTAGTTTATACATCTAGAATCATAGGATTACAAATATTGTCCTTCTAAAATCATGTTAAGGATACGCTTCTGGCTTAATACTGAACATGTTTACTAGTAGGCGAATCTAGATAATTCAACAAATAATGTTCTGATTCCATTGGATAGTTGGACAAGTGGACTACTAGTGTATAAATTACCAGTAAGCAGTAAGTGGGTAAAGTCTCTATGAGCTAGGGTTTAACAAGATTACCATTGCTTTAATCCCTAAGATAGATTATAATTAAGTAATAAGGATGCTTTATGTGGATGCTTTAATTGTGACAGAATTAATGTGTCTAGGTCTTAGGATGAAGTCCCGCCTAAGTCTAAGAATGATATGCCTCTTCGAAGATAAGTAATCATTGCAATGAATAAAAAAACCAACTTCTAATCGGATTAATGAAGGCTAATACAGTTTTCTATCATAAGGCTCGACCGCTCCTTTATCTTTTGTTAATTTGCTTGCGTGGGTTAAAGTGTCTTGAATTGATTGTAGTCACCAACCAAACTCGTGCCAGTCTCTTAGGCTGAACCCCCCCCTCCTTTTACATGTTAGAATTAGGATTAAAACTAACATAGGATTAGCATAGGTTTGACTTAGATTAGAATTAACTTAGATTAGAATTAACTTAGATTAGATAAACCAAAATATAAATAAATTGAGAGATTTAATCTCGCTTCAAGTGTTTGACACCCTACTTACCACGAATCTACCACCGACCGGGTACACTGCCCGTTAAAGTGTTATTTTTGGTTAAGTCGGCAATATATAAATTAAAAACTTGAACTATCATAAATAAACACCGCACAACAACACATCAACTACCAAAAGTACAAAAATTATTAAAAGATAATGACTTACAAAAGAGGGTTTAAAGAGGAGTAAAGCTTAGACAAACAACCCTAATGTTGTTTTTATATACCCAAACACCAATAGAATCAACCCGGATGTGTTTAAACCTTCATGTTCTTAAACAAAAATGGAAAAATGGAATGTTTGTGTGTGTGTGGGTGTTCGGACGACAATGGAAGAAGGAAGAAAAGAATGAGAGCTTTTATGTGTGTTTTTGGTGTAGTGTGTGTTTTTGAAATCAAATGAGACAAGTAAAGGATGCATGCATTAGACAAAGCTCCTAAAAGAGTGCCTTGTGGTTCCCTTGTGGTGGCCGATTGAGTTAGGATCCTAGGAGGGATCCTAGATAATTTGTCTCTTGTCGGGATGTCTATCGTTCTTTGTTCGTGATTTAAAACATGACCCGAAAGTTCTTGTATTTTTAGCAAATGTAAAAATATGTTAAGTTACTCTTAGAATATTAGAGAAATGAATCTTATAGTCATAAACTGTTTTAGATTTAATATGGACTATAAACGGACGTACCGGAACGCGTTGTTTGACGTTTAAAGCCATTGGGGGACCCAGATCCCGGTAATTGATCAAATATAGACATAAGCATTTAAAAGAAGTAATTCCAAGAATAAGAGAACTATTAAATGATTAAAATAAGAATTGCCTGCCGTTAAGAACGGTCACTGATCCTGAAGGAAATAGTAAAAGTCAATTAAACAGTGAATTTGACAAAACATTAACGGTCTAGAAATCTGTAAAGGTTACATAAGCTTATTCGGGTTGGGTTACTCGGGTCAAAAGTTGAATTCGGGTTATTAGGGTCAACCCCAGTAACCCGAATACTAAATAGGGTCGGGTATTGTGTTGAAAACGTTTGACTAACTTAGGTATGGGTCAACCCATTTGACCCGAATAATTTTTTTTAATTTTAATATATAATTTTAATAAATTATCTATATAAATTAGAAGAGTTAAGTCTGAGGATAGGTAACGCACTTACGAAAAATTCCTGTGTTAGGTATCGAACTTTGAAAATTACCATTATTACATATGAAACTTTCAAATTTAGTTCAATATAAGCAATAATGGTCTAATTTTGGAAGGGTTACCAGCTGATACCGGGTAACCTTCCATGTCATTATTTATTTATTTTTTCTTTTTTCTTGCCGGCTAATAACTATCAAACCTACCCCATACTCTCTCTATCTTTCATCTTCTTCATGCACTTTTCTTTTTATCTTCAATATTAAAATTTAACCCACCTACAAATTCCAACTCATACACCAAAATCTCCCATCCACCAATGCAAGAACATCTTTATATTTGGCAACCACTATGACCGGCCGTCAAAAACCACACGCATCACTACCACCTTAGTGGATCATGTAGGCGACGACCACGACCGGATTGTGGCAATGGATACTGAGATGTGGTTTGTATATTTTCATTTTTGTAGAGAAGGTGGCTAAAAATTTTTTAGTTAGCTCTAAATTTATGATATCCTAATTTTAGGTGATGGTATATTTTGTTACTTTTACATAATGTGGTTGTGGTTGGATCGATGACGATGACTGCGATGTTTTCTGGTATTGATAATGAAGATGGTTTTGATACAACTAGTTGGATACCTGCGATATATATAATGAATGAATTGCTAGCCCAACTTTCTCTATTATTCCCTCTCGTCTTCATCAGAAATGATCTTGTTTGTCTTTAAATTCGTGGAACTTGCACCAGATCCATCATCATCATCTTGCTAACACTAGTGGAAGGGTGAATTGACTACTTTCCCTTTATGTTTAGATGTAAATATACGAGATTACCCTTATGTGTTTTGTATTAAAAGTTTTAGAATGTTTTTCTTTTGCTTTGATTGTGAGAAGTGGGCCTGTAATGCTGATGTGGGACTCAAACAAGTAATATTGCTTATTTTAACAAGTCATAACAAGTTTCATGGCTAATAATGGTGTTTTTCAAAGTTTGTTACCTAACACTGGAATTTTTTATAAGTACGTTTCCTATCCTTAGACTTAACCCAAATTAGAACAAATAGGAATCTTTTTTACTATTTTACTCATATTCGGGTCGACCCAAATCCGAATTAGCCCGACTCGAATTGAACCCATCCGAGTTGACCCAACCCGAATTGACTCAAACCAGACTAACCCGAGTTCAAATAGGGTCAGGTTCGGGTATGTCATTGTTAGCAATAACCCGACTTTGACCTGACCCGAACCCGAACAACTCGACATGTATGACACCCTTAGTTGCAAAAAAACCACTTTAAACAATAGGGTGGTACTACTGGTACCTCTATACTTTAAGAACAAGAAATACACTCTAATACCCGCTTTATTGACATGACAAAATATTTTTTATGTATTTTTGTTATGTTCTTTTGCTTTTAAGTATTTTTTACATGCAAAAGTTTTTAGTTTTTTAACTGCATTTTTTTGACAATTTTATCCACTTTATTAACATAACCAGACAGTATCTTATGGTATTCTGCTTCGTATTCTGTGTTTACTACTTTTGATTTATAAACTTTATATTTTCTGTTTTGTTTGTTATTTTGTATTTCTATAATAAAAAAAAGTTATAAAAATATGAAAACATATATTTTTTAAAGACGGTATTTAAGAGGTTAGAGCAAAGGCGTGAGGCGCGACCTCTATGTTACGAAATAGACCAATGCGTTGACTTTAGGCGTGACATGAGTTGAGGCATGAAAAAGTCTGCAAAGGCGTGATGAGTTTTTTGAAGTGTTTAGGGTATTTTATAAAATTTGAGATTTGGACTTTGATTTACTAATATTTTGGATTGAGGCTTGAATCTATCTATATATTCCAATATAAAACACTTGAAAAAGACCATGAATGCCCCTCTCAAAAAGAAATGCTGAAATTCTAAGATGTCTAGATTTGTCATTTTACACATAAAATTTAAATTAAAATGATAAAATTAATTAGTCAAAGCTTCTTCCACAATATTCGGGCCACCTTACCCCAGCTCTCACCCAACTTTTTTCACCCTCCTTCTCACACAACTAATATGATTCAATCTGAAACCCCAAACCCAATAAAACCCTGAATCGCCATCATCATCGTCATCTAAAAACTATAGTATATGCGGCTTTGATTGTTCCTGATCTCAACTATTTTGCGTGATGTAATTTCTCCTGCTTGTTCAGATTCTTCTCTTCAATAATTTAGACCTATTTTGTGTTACATTTTATAATGTGATTTTTTTGCAGATATGAATAAGATGTAAGAAAAAGGTTTGAATGTTATTTTCTAAAAACTGGGTTGTATTTTCATAGGCTATTCTTGAATATTTAAACCATAGAAAAGATATTGCTTTTTGAATTCATTATAATTTATTCAAATCCTAAAAGTCCATTATGTTATGTGGTTTCGATTTCGAAATAGATTGAATGTGTTTGTTTTTCAATTACAGGGTTTATGCACTTGGCTGGATGATTATGATGATGATGATGACCATTTGAAGATGACTATTTCAAGTTAGTATGTTCTCAATTGAATAATCATATTTTTTATAGTTTCTTTGTCCATTATTGTTAACCTTATTTTTATATAAGTCGAACAAGAATGTTATCGGTCGTCTTAGTCATAATTAGTGTTGTTATGTAATAGGCTAGTCGGGATTAATGGGCTTGGACTTTAAGCTAATATTGTCTATGTTTTGGGCTCAAATCCCAAGATAAGCCAAGCCAGGCCCATTAGTGAAAGCTCACGCCATTAGATTGGTCAAGGGTATAAATAGACCCTCTTCACACATGGAGAGGGTGTTGGTCATTTATGTGTGTGTTTTCATATGTGTAAAAGATCCTCCACCTCTTTCTCTTAATCTAATATTCTTCTATTTCCTCTCTTTCTTTCTCTTATGGTTCGAAGCTTATTTAAGCTTATTTGGTTTGCTTATAGCTTATTGGTATAGCTTATGTGTTGTGATATGGATTAGTTATATTAGGATATCATGTGGTATCATACACCAAGGGGTTTTTGGTGATTTTGTTCTTGTTTTTTCTTTGTATTTTACTTGGTTCGAACACCTCCACAAAAGAGGGTTTCACTTTTGTGTGTTCACAAACCATAAAGCTCTCACTTTTCTTGTTTATTTCTAGAAGTACAAATCTTTCCTTGCAAAAACATCAAAATCTTGATCTTTTATGTTCTTTTTGGTTCAAAAATAGTTTTGGTCTAAAAATCTTGATTTTAAACTTTTTGTGTTAAAAACCATAAAGTTTGTGTTTTTATGGTTCTACTAGTCTTAGATAGGTAAGAAGTACAAGAAAAATAGGGTAAAAACGTCAAAAAGTTAGTCTTATAGTATTTTTTGATTTTGAGGTTTGAACTTGTTTTAGGCGATTTATACGCAGGTGATTTATACGCAGGCGATTTATATGCATTGGGTGATTTATACGTGTTAGGCGATTTATACGCAAGCGATTTATACGTGTTGGGTGATATATACGTGTTGGGAGAATTATACGCTTTTTCTTAGGAGAATTATACGCTTTTGCTTGGGAGAATTATACGCCTTTGCTTGGGTGAATTATACATTTTGCTTGGGTGAATTATACACTTCTCTTGGGTGAATTAGACACTTCTCTTGGGAGATTTATACCATTTCTCTTGGTTGATTTATACATCTCCATTAGGTGAATTATACGGTTGTTCTTTGATTTGTAAAATCCCGTGAAATATTAACTTATTTTCCCGGTTTTATCAAGAATTGTAAAATCCCGTGTATTCCTAAGACTTGATCACTTCAAAAACTTAAAATCCGATATCTATTCACAACTTCATCAAAATGTCAAATACCAATAACACAATGCAAAATCAAACATCGAATGCTCTTTATAATGCTATCATGGAAGCAGGTGGTAAAGATCGTCCACCAATGCTAGCACCAGGTAATTACGTTCAGTGGAAATCCATAATTAAGAGATACATCGACACCAAACCTAACAATGAACTCATCCACTACTGTCTCCAGAATCCACCCTACAAATTCAAATGGACTGAGAAGACTGTTCCAGTTGCAGAAGTAGTTCTAAAACAACTACAGAAGGGTACATGGAGAACTACAAGAATGTTTCACAAGACATACGCGATCAACTGAATGTTGAAGCTGAAGGTGTTCAAATAATTCTCACAGGATAGATAATGATATCTACTCCACAGTTGATGCTTGTCCAAATGCATGTGAAATGTGGAAAGCTATTGAAAGGTTAAAACAGGGGGAATCAATCAATGTCTAATATCTTGAAACCAATTTATATTGGGAGTTTGGAAAATTCACATCACGGGATGGTGAATCACTTGAATCGTATTACTTAAGGTTCAACAAGATGATGAATGAGCTTGTCAGAAATGAGTGTGATGTTACAAATCATCAAGTGAATGTTCAGTTCTTACTTTAATTACAACTGGAATGGCAAAGGTTTGTGACACTTGTTAAGCAGAGTCAAGAGTTGAAGACTGTCACCTATCACAAACTTTATGACATCTTGAAGGAACACCAGAATGAAGTCAATGGGATAAGAGCTAAAAGATTATCACGTACTGTTAATCCACTTGCACTTGTTGCTCAACAACAACCAGTTTACCATCCTCAAAACCATCCTACTCACTACACTAACAATTCCTCAACTAGATCACAACAAGCTGCTACCAGAAATAGAGGTAAAGCAATTGTCAACTCTCCTCCATCCACTTATGATCAAGAACATACTATGCTTGCTGAAGATGATGAAATGTCAAAGGAGAAGGAGATTGATAAACGCATGGCTTTAATCTCTCTATCATTTAAGAAAATCTACAAACCTACCAACAACAACCTCAGAACTTCATCAAACACCAGTAGAGCTAATCAGGACAATTCTCCAAGAATCAACAGAGGAACTGGGTATGATAATCATAGGGTAGTTAATGTTGCTAGGGCTAGGGAGAATGTAGGTACTTAGGTAGTGTAGCAGACTGGGATTCAATGTTATAATTGCAAGGAATATAGGCATGTAGCAAGGGAATGTCAGAAACTAAAACGAGCAAAGGATGCAGCTTATCACAAGGAAAAGATGATATTGTGTAAGCAAGAGGAAGGTGGATTTTAGTTAAATGCAGAACAAGCTGATTGGAGGTATGACACTAATGATGAACCTAAAGATCAGGAATTGGAAGCACATTATTTATACATAGCACAGATTCAAGAGGTTACTCCAGATGCTGTTGATAATTCTGGACCCATCTTTGATACTAAGCCATTGCAAAAGGTACAAAAGAAAGATGATAACTATAATGTGTTTGCCATTGAAAGTGAACATCCTAAGCAACCTAAATCTGTTAATGACACATATCCGGTTGAACAAGATGAACATAACATAATTATTGATTCAATAGATATGAGTTATGATAGAGAACAGGATGACCAGGATGATGATGGTCTTGCTAAAGAACGTTATTTGCTTGCTTCTTTAATTGAAAAACTAAAATGTGAAATTGATGACAGCAAAAACCGTAATAAATTTTTGGAATCATCAAACAAGACTTTAGTTGATAAATTAAAAGGTGAAATTAAGGATTTTAAAACCAACAATAAAAGTTTAGAATCATCAAATAACCATTTCAAAGAAGCAAACCATAAACTGTCAAAGACTAATTAGTTGATGTTCAAAGACCTTAACAAGTTCCAAGCTGAACTTGATAGGTATCATGATGTAAATTATGCGTCAAAGGTGGAAATTGATTGTGCAGAAGCTAAAGGGGATTTAATGTCATACAAAATGGAATCTAAAAAGTCATTTAATGAATATACTCGAAAGATAAACGATTTAAATCAAACAATTTCATAAATGAAAAAGGAGCTTTTTGCACATCAAGAAACCATCTCCATAATGTCACAAGAAAAAGAGGCTCAGATTAAGTTTTACAAAAATCGTAAAGACAAAGAAATTGAAAAGGTCATTGCTTTAGAAAACAAGGTCAAAGCTTTGGATGATATTGTTTACAAAACCGGTCAAATAGTTCAAACAATGAATATGCTTAATCGTAATTGTAAAACGAGGTTTGTTAAACCTGAGTTCCTCAAGAAAGCTCAAAGAGCGAATCCTCGTCTGTATGATATAGGTTGCTATAATGATAATCTTGCTTTAATGTTAGCTCCTGAATCTGACGAAACGATTCATCTTGCCCAAGAAAGTTGATCAAAATTAAGTGATTTAATCAGACCTTTTGATTATAAAAACTTGAATAATCTTTATGATTTGTTCGTTCCACAACGTGAAAAGTCGTCTGAACAGAGATATTTTTTAGAAAGGTCAAAAATGAGTCATACACCTGTCAAGAATGAAAATTCAAAAGAGTCTTTAAAAACAAACAACTTTGTTAGAAAAAACAGATGGATTCCTTCCAATCGTGGGATCAAAGAAAGTGTAAAAGCTCTAAGGAACTTTTCAAAATTAAAAGTTGTTGACACATTTTTTGATGGGAGTGGAACGTTGCAAACAACAATCGCTGAAAGAACATATTTTGTCACAAGATCCATACATTCGAAATACAATCGAATGAAATTTTAGTCCCCAAATTCGAAGAATCAATGCTGATTTTAGAAAATTTCACTTTTTGTTTGAAAGAGGAAATGGTTGCTGATTTGAGATTCTTATAATACACTTGAACATGAAGTAGACTCTCCAAATCACAACTGGAAACTCAAAAAACAAAAGTTATTTAATGAAATCGACGACCGATCTGTTCCCCAGGGAATATTATTATTCTGAATCACATTAATGATATAACTTGGAGTGTATAACTACTCTCTCTGAAGGTTTACTAATTTTATAATGTGATTATTTAGCCAAGTGTCAAAATGTGAACGTCTTGAAAAATAGCTTTCAAAAAGTAAAACAATGTCAAAGAGTTTTAAAGCACTTCAGAAACATGTGATTAATCTTGAACTTGCTTTAAAACAATGTAAAGAACAGATAACAATGACAAAACTTTCTAAGAAAATCAGTCAAACGTATTTTTGAAAGAACGTGAACAATATTTTGAAATTCAAGACTTGAAAGATCAATTACAAGACAAAGGAATTGCAATAAGTGAGTTGAAGAAACTCATTGATAAGATAAAAGGAAAATTTGTGGAAACTAAGTTTGAAAAATCATCGGTTATTTGACAACTGAATGCTTTTAAAAGTCAAAGACAATCAATTTTAGGTAAACCAACTACTTTTTCAGATTCTCTTGCAAAGATAGATTTTTCAAAGTCAAAGTCAGTTACTACAAATAATGTGTCCAATGATATTTCAATACCAGTCAATGCACAGATCTTTCCTTAGAATGTAAAGTCAATTTTAAAGAACACAAACGTTATTGCTCTAGGAATGTACAAAGTGCACACAAAGCCTAATCAAACTAGAACACCACATTTGCCTTAAGACATTAGGAAAACTACCACACGTGTGTCTTTCTCTACAGGAGTAATTCCCACTACTAGTGTTAGCAGACCATAACTTAAGAGCAATCAATTGAAAGATAGAGTCATTCCTAACAATAGTCAAGGGAAGAAGCAAAAAGTAGAAGACCACAGTAGGAATTTTATGTTTTCAAATAATAAAACGTCTATAACTGCCTGTAATGATAGTTTGAATGCTAAAACCTTAAATGTAAACTTTGTTTATGTTACTTGTGGAAAATGTGTGTTGAATGACAATCATGATATGTGTGTTTTTCACTGTATTAATGGCATGAATTCTAGGACTAAAAATCCTATGGCTGTGCCTATTAGTACTAGAGAACCCAAATGAACTATAAACCAATCTGCTACAACACCCCTTAAGAGAACAGTTGCTGCAGAATCCACTAACCAAAAACCTAGAAACACAATTAAGAAGCAATATGAGCAGATTAGCAAGACATGTAAATGGTGGTACTGTAAGTTTACACCATCTAGATACAAATGGAAACCTAAGTCCCCAATAGGAAATGTCAACATAAATGTTAGTATGCCTCTAGGATATGCATCTAGAACTGTTAGGTGTTCCACTGTGTCTAATACTCCATTGTCTTCTAATTCTTTTGCAGCTCGTAGAGATAATTATATTCATCGTCGACTCTAGGGGCTCAAAGAACATGACGAGAAATCTCAAGCTTCAGCTCGTAGAGATAATTATATTCATCGTCGACTCTAGGGGCTCAAAGAACATGACGAGAAATCTCAAGCTTCTAAGTAATTTTATGGAAAATTTTCTTAGTACGGTGAAGTTTGGAAATGATCAAATTGCACTGATTCTTGGTTATGGAGATCTGGTTCAAGGAAATATCACTATCAAAAGGTTTTATTACGTTGAAGGGCTGAGTCACAAATTTATTCTTCGTTGGTCAATTTTGTTATGCAAATTTGGAAGTTGACTTTTGGAAGTCTACATGTTACATCCGTGATTTGAAGGGAAATGATCTACTCATAGGTTCTCGTGGCATAGATATATATCCCATCACTCTTCAAGACACATCTACTCTCAATCCAATTTGCTTAATGGCTAAAGCTACATCGTCACAAGCATGGTTATGGCATCATCGTCTCTCACATCTAAACTTCGACACCATCAATTTGCTTTCAAAGTATGATATTATGACTGGCCTTCCCAAATTGAAATTCATCAAAGATCATCTTTGTTCTTCTTGTGAGTTGGGGAAAGCCAAACGAAAGTCTTTTCACACAAAGACTACCCCGAGCTCTAAAAGACGGTTACAAATTCTACACATGGACTTATGTGGTCCAATGCGAGTAGAAAGTATTAATGGAAAGAAATATGTTCTTATAATTGTTGATGACTACTCCGGATATACTTGGTCTCACTTCTTGAGGTCCAAAGATGAAACACCTAAAGTTCTCATTGATTTCCTCAGACTTGTTCAAAGAGGACTTCATGCTTAAGTTAGAACAGTTCAAACTAACAAAGGCATCGAATTCCTAAATAAAACTCTTCATGCATACTTTGATCAAGAAGGGATTGAACATGAAATGTCAACTGCTCAAACACCTGAACAAAATGGCATTGTCAAAAGACAGAACCGTACTTTTGTTGAGGCTGCTCGAATAATGCTAAGCGCCGCTAAAGTTCCTATGTACTTCTAGGCTGAAGCAATTGCAATAGCATGTTTTACTCAGAACCTTTAACTCGTAATTCCTCGACATGAGAAAACACCTTACCACATCATCAATGGCTGGAAATCGTCTATTAAGTTCTTTCACATTTTTGGCTCTTTTTGCTACATCATCAGAGATGGTGAAAATCTTGACAAAACAAAGGAAAAAGGTGATGCATGTATTTTTGTAGGGTACTCTACTTAGTCAAGAGCGTACCGAGTATATAACAAGAGAACAAGAGTGATAGTTGAAACCATTCATGTTAACTTTGACGAATTGCCTCTAATGACATCAGATCACGTTAGTTCTGACCTCGTTCCACAATGTTTGACGACGGCACTTGAACAGGACAGTTTAAGTCTCGGTCCCTAAAGTCAAGAACATGTTCATCAAGCAGCTGAGACAATAACAACGTCAAATGAGCTGGATTTGCTATTTAGTCCGATGTTCGATGAATTACTCAATGGAACTACTCCAGTTGTGTCAAAGTCTTCCGCTGTAACTGCTACTGATGCACCTAATCAATGTCAACAACATCACACAACTCCATCTACTTCAACAACCTTTTCTGCAGATACACCTCCATTGAACATTCAAATAACACCTGAAACTACATGTCAAGCACCAACTCAAGCACCAACTGTCACTGCCAATGAGAACATTAATCAAGCAGAAACTAATAAAGAATATGCACAAGTTAAAAAAGATGAATTTATCAACATCTTTAGTACACTGGTACAAGAACAAGGGGAGACATCGTCTCGTCATGTTGACTCGTCAAACATGCATACATTCTATCAACGACACCCTTCTGAACATCGTTGGATAAAAGATCATCCATTAGAACAAGTTATTGGAAATCCTTCTCAATCAATTAGAACAAGACGTCAGCTAGAAACAGATGGCGAGATGTGTATGTTCGCACTCACTGTGAGTCGACCTGAACCGAGAACATCAAAGAAGCCATGGCTGATTCTGCATGGATTGAGGTGATGCATGAAGAACTTTACCAGTTTGATCGATTAGATGTATGGGAATTAGTCGACAGACCACTCTGCAAAAATATCATTAACATTTAGTGGTTCTGGAAAAACAAACGTGATAAGGAAAATATTGTAATTCGCAACAAAGCTCGTCTTGTAGCTAAGGGATATACTCAAAAGGAAGGAATTGATTTCGAAGAGTCATTTGCGCCAGTTGCTCGGTTGGAAGCTGTCCGGTTATTCATTACGTATGATGTACACAAATCATTTCCAGTATACCAGATGGACGTCAAGACAACATTTCTTTATGAACCTCTAAAGGAAAAAGTGTACGTAAACCAGCCAGATGGATTCGTAGATCCATATCATCCTGACCAAGTCTATCATCTAAAGAAGGCATTATATGGACTCAAACAAGCTCTAAGAGCGTGGTACGATGAACTCTCCAACTTCCTGGTATCTAAAGGATTCTCAAAAGGTTTTATTGATCCAACTCTGTTCATAACTAAGCATGGGGAAGACATATTGCTTGTGCAAATTTACGTTGAGGACATTATTTTTGGCTCTACAAACCCAAAACTTTCAAAATAGTTTAAAAAACTAATGCACAGCAAGTTTGAAATGTCTATGATGGGGGAGCTGAAATTCTTTTTAGGAATTCAGATCTAACAATCCCCACGTAGTATCTTTATAAACCAAGCTAAGTATGCTCAAGAGATACTTATAAAGCATGGTATGACCTCATGTGATAGCATTGGTACTCCAATGGCTACGAAACACCTAGATGCTGACTTGAGTGGAACTCCGGTTGACCAAACAAAATATCGTAGTATGGTTGGAGAACTCATGTACCTAACAACAAGTAGACCAGATATTATACATGTTACATGTTATTGTGCCCGCTATCAAGCCAAACCGTCTGAGAAACATCTCTGATAACATCGAATATTTAATACTTTTTAGTGGCAAAATACCCCTATATTACCTGCAAATGTTTCACTAATACTTGAAAACGAGATATTTTCTATCATTTTGTAGTTTTTAGGTAAAATGCAGAAAAATGACAAGAAACATAGGAAAAAGGGCTTAAAGTGTAATTATCTGAAGAATGTTAGGGCGTAACATCAAAAATGGTTACACTCTAACATATATTAAGCAAGTACGAAAATCAAGGACAACTTTACGGCGTAACACCATATCTAGTTACTCCGTAAACATGTATTTGGAAGGAAATCTTACCAAAGATAGAGTTACGGTGTAACACCCCTTATGGTTAAGCTGTAACCATGAAGATCCACAAATATGGAATGAAGATCACGTAAGTATAGAAATTATTTGAAGGTTACAGCGTAACTCAATATCTGGTTACGCCGCAACAATTGCTTATTTATGGAATGCCATGTAAGAAGGTTACGGCGTAACACCTTTATTGGTTACGCCGTAACAGGTCCGAAACCTATAAAAAGAGGCCTCATTCAGCTATCCCGACATCACTTCCTCCACAGCCAATTGGAGAGGCGACTTAGGCTTCCAACCTTCGAAGAATTCCACCTGGAGTCCAAGGGAGATCACACTTTACTTACTTTTTATATTTAATCATTCAAATACGAATACTGTAAGAATTATGAGCTTTCAATCTATGATTACTTCTATTTCTTGCTATGTTTCCGTCACAATGAGCGGCTAAGCACTTAAAGTGCTGGCCTAGTTATGTAATTATTGTTATTATGATGTTTGTTTCCTATTAGATTATGGTTTTGTTAGATATTCCTTGACTATCGTGTAACCCTGGGTTTTGGTAGTACAGGTGGTTTGGACCTTGCTTGCCCCGTTATTAAATTATCTAGTCAATATGGGATCCATCAGGTACTAGGGAGGATCTATGACTCTGACCCCTAGTGTAGGAACTAACTGGTCTCTGTACTTATCACTCAATATACTTAAAAAGCACAAGAACACTTTCAGAGGGAGTTAATAATCTGTATAGGTTATTAGATAAGTTTTGGGAATAGTTGGGATTAATCACTGCAACTTGGATATCCTACCTCCTATACAATTTGGACTGAGTCAGAATCGCGAGAAGTATAGGATAGACTATATATGCCTATTCAAGTCTATCGACCTTAGAAACTACTAATGAAACTATAGTTTAACATTGCACAGGAAAACGTTTTCATAACAGTTGTAATGAAGTAACTAGGTTAGTACGTTTTCTCTCCTGATATCTCCAACTCTTTTAATTTTTAGTATTTACTTTTATTGTTATTTTAAATTTATTTCAAATCAAATCAAAAACTATTTTCTAAACATGACATTTCAAATTAAAACTAATTACAACTTAGCTCTTGGGACGACCTCGGATTTACCATTCTGTACTACCCACGATCGGGTTCTCTGCTCGTTAGTGCGTTGTCAGGTAGATCGAGTTTTATAAATTTAAAACTTGAGTAAAACTATATTTAAAAATAAATACGCATCAAGTTTTTGGCGCCGCTGCCGGGGAGCTAAAAATTAGTATTAATTTGAATTTATGTATATATTTCCTTTTGTAAATATATTCTGCTAGTTTTTCTTATAAGTTTTCAGATATGGAAGATGATGTAGACATCAGCACGCTCACAGTGGAGTAGTACATAGCTTTGATTCCATATGACATTAAACCAGGCATAGTGAAACCTAAGATTGGAGATGACGTCGAATTTGAGATAAATGCAAACTGTATGAGGGAATTAAGAAGCAAACTATTCGCAAGAACTGATGATGAAGACGCTTACGAACATGTGAGTACGATATATGAAATCCTTGGAAGAAACCATCATCAAATTTTGCGAAGACACAATTAAAAAACAGACCGCGGATGATGAAAGGTTGAGGAAGATCCTTAAAAACACAGAATTAAACATAAGGTTGAGGAAGCCAAACCCTTTTAAGCTTATAAAAACGATCTAGATGTTTCTCTCTCTAGAATATCTCTCTATGTGTTTATCTCTCTAAATACTAGCCCAGTCACAAGAATCATCACCTGTGTTATGATTTAAACGATCCTACAATTGGTACCAGAGCCTAGTTGGATTCGTGATTGATTTGTGTGGTTAATACAAGATCAAATTCGTGGCTTATTTTTGGTGAAAAATACCCACGGCTCAAATTTATTTTTGAGCTTGTTTGTTTGTTAATCGTGTTCTTCCTTTGTTCTACATATCAAAAAGGTTAGATTGTTACCATATCATGGCTTACATAAGCATCTAGATCGTTTTTATAAGCTTAAAAGGGTTTGGCTTATTTGAGTGTTCTTGGTGGCGGTTTGGTTTGGATTTGAAGATCCACAAAGAAAATCGTGTTAATGTATGCTTAATCTTCGATTATCAACTTAGTTTTATGCATTGAAAGCTTATTTGAGGAAAGAAATAGCTTGTTTGGTCGATTTATACCTATTTCGAATTGAAGTTCATCAAGGCGGTTTGCTTAAAATATAATATTCTAGGTGGCGAGTTGACAGAAAGGACAGACAAGATTCACGTTTTAAGGAAAAGGTAAACGGCGAGTTAACCAGGTCAAAGGCGAGTTGAGTTAAATATTAGATTTTATTTACGGCGATTTGCTATAAAAGGTTGACGGGGAGTTGCCAAAAATTTATGGCGAGTTGGTGTTTGTGTGGCGGGTTAACAGGTTGGCCAATTTCAAAATCCACGGCGAGTTGCTAGACACGGCGGTTTGAGTGGAAAGAATTAAGCAGCGGTTTGCTTAATATTTTATTGCCGGCGGTTTGTTCAAAAACAATAGCCAGCGGTTTGATTATTTTAAAGCCGGCGAGTTACTAAGTTAAGCGGCGGTTTGCTTGATTGAGGCGGTTTGATTAATCCAGACGACACCCCTTTTAGCGACACTTTTTGGCGGAAAAATTAAGTAATTTGTAACCTTTTTTCTATAGCCTTTTTAACTTATTTTTACATCAAATTCAAATTTTGGTAATAGGGTAAAAATTTATTCGGTCGACACCTTTTTAGCGACACTTTTTGGCGGGAAAAATTAAGTAAAATATAATTTTTTTCTTTAGCCTTTTTAGCTTATTTTTACACCAAATTTAGATTTTGGTAATAGGGTAAAATTTATTTTTTTTCATAATCCAACTGCGCCAAATTTCAAACAAATCAACAAACCAAATAACACAACCAAGTACTTAATCAGACTAATCAAACAACAAACAAACCTAAACAACAAACAATTATTCATTTACGGTTTTTCTATTGATTTTGTAAAATCCCGGTAAACTTCTTATCGGTCTAAATCTTAGACTTGTAAAATCCCGTGAACGTTAATTGCATTCATAACCAATACATCAAGATGTCTAATATGTCAGAAGATATCCAGTATGCCGGTTCCGATACCCGCCCACCAATGCTTGATAGAACAGACTTTGAATCATGGCAACAACGGATTCGTTTGTATTGTCTGGGAAAAGATAATGGAGAGAATATAATGAAACCAATTACTGAAGGTCCATTTCAAATGGGAACAATGAGAGATACCCTTACTAAAGGAGGTGAGGGTGCACTTCATCTAGGTCCAGAACGTGCTAGAGTCTTTGCTGACCTTTCAGCTGAACAAAAGGACAGGTATAAAGCTGACATTCGTGCTATGAATATCTTACTTCAAGGTATACCAAAAGACCTCTACACACTCATCAACCACTTTACTAACGCCAAAGACATTTGGGACAATGTGAAGATGATTCTGGAAGGCTCTGAGTTAACAAAGGATGACAGGGAATCACAATTATACGATGAATTTGAACGCTTCTGTCAAATCAAAGGAGAGACCATTCATGTTTACTATGTTAGGTTTTCGAAGCTCATTAACGACATGAGAAACATCAGGATGACCATGTCCAACTGTTGTTAATTGACAGATCTTGAAGCTTGAAGCTGAGATGTCTAAAGTTCATAATGAGTCAAAACATATTTCAAAACTTGAAAGGGAAAACATAAATTTGCAATTAAAGGTATGCTACTTAAAGCAACATGAGGTGCATGTAATGAGAACAAAAATGATGGATGGGAAAGGTTTCATTCAACGCAACTAATGATCCTTTGGCACTAGTGTCTATGCTCTGTTCAGAAGTTTAAAACCAAGCACAATCATCTGAGTTCCACGATCCTAAATCAACCATCAATTGCTGATAACATTCAACTGGACACAAGAAGCACGTCAACTGATAACTTGATCGAAAGCCTAACAACACCCTTGCCCTCCTAACCAATCATTCAAAGCCATCTTCCTAAATGAACGTCACTAGAACTTCCTCACCGCAAGGAACAATGGCTAAGTTCAAGACGACAGAGTAGTTGTTCAGGGATGTTCGAGTAATTACAATGCGACTAAATCAAGAGACATTTCAGAGGAACACTCAAGGAGGAAAATGTGTAACTGGGGAATGCTGGAGGTCAGAACGAATGGCAATGTCGAATCTGGGTCAAGCTAAACCCTATAATGTGGCTACAACTAATGCAAGGAATCGAGCACATAGCACGAGAATGTCCACAACCAAGCGTCTCAGGATTCAGACTACTTCAAAGGGACAAGATGCGTTATGGATGCTCATGCGACTGGGGTTGCTGTACTGGATGAAGAGCAGTTGTTGTTTCTTGCAGGAGAACTTGTCACCAATTATGATGACGATGTGGATGATTGGCACTAATGTGGACCTGTCTTTGGAAGCTGCTCAATGCGATTGCATTTGACTCTGATGTTGTGAGGCTCCACCACACAGCCATGTTCATGGAAAAATCTTACATCTGAAGAAGCCGGGGCCATATCGACTCGAATACTCTGTTTGAGGTACAAGATCATGATACCTTTGTAGATCATATGGATGAGTATCATGAAGTACACGAGATGCAAAACGATGTACAACACAACTACGTTGTTGACTCTGATGCTGACTATACGAGTGATAGTAATATTATTCCGTATGATCAGTATGTGGAAGACAACGAAGAACATGTTATACAAAGTAATGTATCTTTTGTACGAAATGATGCATTGATGTCAATTCTCGATGAAATGCATGAATAGGGTGTACAAAGTAGGTCAGCAAATAAGCAGGTTAAAGTAGTTAATGACACATTGACTTCTGAACTTGCGAGATATAAGGAACTGGTCGGGGTGTATGAACAACGGGCTAAGTTTGAATTAACTGATAGAGAACGAAAGATTGATGAACAAATAAGAATAATTATCTCTGACCGAAATCGAAAAGAAACTTCTTTAAAATCGGAACTTCATTCTGCACAATTTCACTTCATTCTACTCTAACCATTATAAGTAGTGAGGGAAGAAGCGATCATTTGAAAAAGGATTTTAAACAAAAGAAAGACAAATTCTTGAAGACATAAAAAGGCTAAAAGATAAGATCGAAGATAGATTATATAAACAGGATCAGTCTGTTCAAACGGTCCACATGTTATGTAAACCAAAATTGTTTTATGATGAAAAGACCAAGGTAGCAATAGGTTACAAAAATCCCTTATGCCTCACTCGTGCAAAGCAAGCTCAGTCTGCTCTGTATAATCGTCATGTACTTGTTACTACCAATCATACACCCACTGTTATACATGACTCAGAGGATACGCGTGAGATAGCTGAGACAACTAGGAAAAGAATGTTGTTGAAAATGCAAAGCCCTCTATGTGTGGAAAATAAAGTTAGGATTGCCCCCTCCCCCCCCCTCGATTACTCAAAGGAGAACCTTCTTGCAACCTTTGCTCCCTAAAGAAATTTGACCCCAGAACAGATATTTTGGTCCATAGATGAGAATGACAGGAAAAAGGCTGAGACCTCAGTTCCAAAACCAATTTTAGCATTGACAGTGTATCCACCCAATACTCCTGTCAAGCTTGTCCCCAGAGTTCTTCCAACTATAAGTCAAGTAAAGATTAATCTTTATGTACTCACGTAACTTTTTACGGAATTTGACAAAACTTACAAAAAGAGAATCACCCCAACAGGTATTACAGAAGTGGAAAGAGGTTTTGAGCAAATAAAAAGATGTTACCTCACTAAAGTTATTCCATTTTTCAAAACTCTTAAAGAACACTTTGTAGGAGTTCAAACGGCCCTCTTTTAAGAAGTTAAAGTAATGGAATAAATTTTGGATCAAATGAATAACGAAGTGGATAAGAATACTGTAGACAAGAAATGTACTAAAATTGTAAAGAAAAACCTTCTCATTGAAAATGAGAATCTGATTGCTATTTTTTTGTCGAATCAACTATTGTATGATGTGGAAAAATCACGTTGTTTGAAGCTGAAATGTCTAAAGTTCATAATGAGTCAAAACATATTTCAAAACTTGAAAGGGAATACCTAAATTTTCAATTAAAGTATCAACATCTTCAAGAAAGTTTTGATAATAACAAATCACAAACATCACAAGAAGCTCCTGATTTTAACTCATTCTTTAAGATCAAGAATCTCGAACATCAGATTCAAGAAAAAGACAACGTGATTAGAGACTTAAAAGTTCTAGTCGCTAATGTGAATGACAGAAGTTGTGACGGAACTAATGCTAAAGATGTCACTGCTCTTATTGAACAAAATAAATGCGTTAGAGTAGAACTAGAAAAGGTCAAACAACATTACAAGGAATTATATGACTCCATTAAGATTACGCGTGCTCATACTAGTGAAAAGACATCTACCGTGTTAAATGAAATTGAGAGTCTAAAGGCTTAGTTGAGAAGCAAAGTGTCTTGTTTCACGAATGACTCTGTCAAACCAAAAGTTCTTGCGCCTGACATGTATGCCATTGATGTTAAACCCATCTCGTATCCTTTTAAGAATAATAGGAGTACTTATATAACCTATATCAACCATCTTAAGGAGAGTGTAGAAACAGTTAGGGAGATTGTAGAGGAAGCTAGAGTAGTTAAACCACTGGATAATGCACTTAACTATGCTTGTCGATACACTAAGATATCTCAGGAATTGCTAGAATATGTGATTGGCACTTGCCCAAAAAGTTTCAATGAAAGAGATAACAAGGCTCCCTCTACCCCTGTAACTAGGAAAAAGCAAGTAACTTTTAATGATAAACCAGGAACTTCATCTAGTAACACACAGAAACACAAAGTGCACCAAAACGTTCAACAGACTAATGTTCCTATGATTCATTCTATAGGAGTAAAAAGTTCCACTGAAGCTAGCGGATCAACGCCTAGAAGCAATACAAAGAAAAATAGGATCCTGCTTGCTAAGACTAAGAATAAGAAGAAAGTAGAAGACCATCCTAGGACAAATAAGTCAGTATGGTTAAAAGTGAATCGGGTTGATTCTAGCATTAGCTCTAAGCGTGTTGTAATTAATTCGAATTTTGAATCTGTGTGCAAAACTCGTAACAAATGTTTGAACTCTGCAAGTTATGAAATGTGTATTGTTAATATCTTGAATTCCGTGAATGCTACCCCCCACTGTTAAAATTGTCTTGAATAAAGGGAAGCAGATCTGGAAACCAAAAGGCAAACTGTCTGAGAACAGTTTGAACAAGACCAAACAGGTTTGGAAAGCAACGGGCAAACTATTTGCCAATGTTGGTTATCAATGGAGATCCACAGGAAAGAAAGTCGCCTTAGGAAAACTTAATTGTGGTTATCAATGATGACCCACAGGAAATAAATTTGCCTTAGGCGAACTGTGCCCTTTACTAGGCTTTCTGTGCAATGTTCTATCATAACTGCTAACCACCAGGTCCCCAACAAAAATTGGGGAACCGAAATTCCAAACTCTCCACACTCGACTGTTTTCAAATGCAGGTCGTACAGGTCATCCTTTGGTATCTGGACTCAGGCTGTTCAAAACATATGACGGGGAATCGTTCAAAGCTCAAGAACTTTGTGGAAAAGTTCATCGGGACAGTCAGATTCGGGAATGATCACTTCGGAGCTATCATGGGTTATGGGGATTATGTTATTGGTGACAGTGTGATCTCCAGAGTATACTAAGTGAAGGGACTTGGACACAATCTATTCTCTATAGGGAAATTTTGTGATTCTGATCTTAAAGTTGCCTACAGAAAGCATTCTTGCTTTGTTCGTGATATTAATGGTGCAGACTTACTTAAAGGTAGTCGTAGCACAAATTTGTACACGATATCGATTGATGATATGATGAAGTCTTCTCCAATATGCTTGTTGTCTAAAGCTTCCAATTCCAAATCATGGCTGTGACATCGTCGTTTAAACCCTTTAAACTTTGGCACAATCAATGATCTTGCTCGAAAAGATCTGGTTAGAGGACTGCCAAGATTGAAGTTTGAAAAAGATTATCTTTGCTCACCCTGTCAACTTGGAAAAAGCAAGAAGTTCTCCCACAAACCAAAATCTAAAAACACTAATATAGAAGTTCTTCATACCCTTCACATGGATCTGTGTGGTCCAATGAGAGTCCAGAGTATTAATAGGAAGAAATACATTTTAGTCATCGTGGATGACTATTCAAGATTTACATGGATAAAGTTTTTGAGATCAAAGGATGAAACTCCAGAGTTTGTCATCAACTTTCTTAAGCAAATACAGGTTGGTCTCAACAAAACAGTCAGATACATCCGAACAGATAATAGAACGGAATTCGTCAACCAAGTTATGTCTAAATACTATGAAAGTGTTGGCATATTTCATCAAAAGTCTATTCCGAGAACTCCTCAACAAAAAGGCATTGTCAAAAGATGAAATCATACACTTGTGGAAGCAGCACATACAATGCTGATATTCTCAAAAGCACCAATGTTTCTATGGGCAGAAGCTGTAGCTACTGCTTGTTACACCCAGAACCGATCCCTCATTAATACTATTCACAACAAGACCCCTTATGAGCTTGTACATGATAAGAAGCATGATCTTACATTTCTACGAGTATTTGGTGCACTGTGCTATCCTACGAATGATAGCGAAGATCTAGGAAAATTTTAAGCCAAAGCTGACATTGGGATTTTCGTGGGGTATGCTCCTAGCAAGAAGGGCTATAGAATCTACAATAAGAGAACTCGTCGATTAATGGAAACAATTCACGTTACATTCGATGAGATGCATCAGACAATGGATCTTGTACACATAAGTTCAGGTCCCGAGCCTCTCATTATGACCCATAGACAACTCAAATCAGGGCTCGCTCCAACAGATAAAGAGCTAGAGATGTTATTTCAACCAATGTTTGATGAATACCTTGAACAATCTTGAGTCAATGAACCAGTACCATCTGCTACTGCAGTTAACACTCAAGTTATTCCACCTGGTACATCTTTGTCTACAATAATTTCTCAAGACGCACCGTCTACAAGTGCTACATCATCAACATCATATATGCATCATCCAGTCCGACATTAAGGCATTGCAGAAGAACCCACTCTTGAAGACTCCCCAATCACTCACAATACTCTACATCCTTCATTTAACCCTGTTACTGGAGAACCTGGTTCGACACAGTCATCATCTGGGAATGTTAATTCAGCGGAACCCAACCAAGTTACTCAACCACCAGATCATCTCAGAAGATGGACCAAAGATCACCCTCTTGATAACATCGTTGGCAATCTATCTCGTCCTGTATCTACCAGAAAACAGTTAGTATCTGATGCTTTGTGGTGCTGTTTCCATACTGAACTGTCCAAAGTCGAACCCAAGAACTTCAAAATGGCCGTGATAGAAGACTGCTGGTTTCAAGCCATGCAAGATGAAATTTACAAATTTGATCGACTTGAAGTATAGGAATTAGTACCTCGCCCAATCTATGTTATGGTTATCACTCTCAAGTGGATCTACAAAGTGAAGCTTGATGAATATGGTGATGTACTGAAAAACAAAGCTCGGTTAGTTGCAAAGGGATATCGTCAGGAGGAAGGTATTGATTTTGAAGAATCGTTTGCTCCAGTTGCACGGATAGAAGCCATCAGAATATTCATTGCCAATGCCGCAACCAAGAATATGATCATCTACCAAATGGATGTCAAAACTGCTTTTCTGAATGGTGATCTTCAAGAAGAAGTCTTTGTCAGTCAGCCTGAAGGATTTGAAGACCAGGATAATCCTACTCACGTTTATCGTCTGAAGAAGGCTCTTTATGGGCTAAAGCAGGCACCAAGGGCGTGGTATGACACACTATCAAAGTTCCTTTTGGCCAACAATTTCTTCAAGGGTGCCGTGGATCCAACGTTATTCACACGCAAATCAGGCAAACATATTCTACTTGTTCAAATATACGTAGATGACATCATTTTTGCCTCAACAGATCATAATGCGTGTCACATATTTTCCAAAGAAATGAGCTCCAAATTTCAGATGTCAATGATGGGACAAATGTCGTTTTTCTTAGGACTACAAGTTTCTCAAAGTCCCAGAGGCATCTTTATTAACCAAGCAAAATATGCTCTCGAAACCTTAAAGAAATATGGAATGGATCTCTCTGACCCTGTCGATACACCAATGGTGGATCGATTGAAACTGGACGAGGATCTCATGGGGATTCCAGTTGACCAAACTCGATTTAGAGGAATGGTTGGCTCCCTAATGTACCTTACAGCCAGTAGACCAGACCTTGTATTCGTTGTGTGCATGTGTGCTAGATATCAGGCTAAGCCTACCAAAAAGCACCTTGAAGCAATCAAACGTATCTTTCGGTACTTGAAAGGAACCATTAACATGGATCTTTGGTATTTGAAAGACAATGCCATGTCACTCACAGCTTATGCAGATGCAGATCATGCGGGATGTCAAGATTCAAGAAGAAGTACGTCGGGAAGTGCTCAGTTTCCTGGAGATAGATTGGTTAGCTGGTCATCAAAGAAGCAAAGAAGTACTGCAATATCTACAACAGAGGCTGAATACATTGCTATGTCTGGATGTTGTGCTCAAATCCTTTGGATGCGATCACAACTCAAAGACTAGGGATTTGACTTCAATAAAATTTCTATATACTGTGATAACAAAAGTGTAATTGCTCTTTGCTGTAACAATGTCCAGCACTCTCGATCAAAGCACATCGACATACGTCACCATTTCATCCAAGAGCAAGTGGAAAATAGAGTGGTTAAACTCTACTTCGTGGAAACAAACTATCAACTTGCGGGCATTCTCACAAAAGCATTACCAAGAGAACGGTTTGAATTTCTTCTTCCATGCCTGGGCATAAAGAGTTTGACCCCTGAAACTCTCAGACGCCTTCAAGAAGGAGAATATGAGTAAACGAAGTGCCTTCGTGTATCTTTGGTACATATGGTATGTATAAAAAAAGGAGAGAGGCTGAGTAAATATTTTAAGTCATTTGGAATTACTAAATGGTTTGCAATTACTTCAGATTGCAATCAATACATTATGGGTGTGCGCGTAAATTTTACATCTCAATCAACGATTGCAGCTCTTTCAATAGAAAATGGGTCATTGTTTAAGGGGGAGAGTGAATTTAAGAAGTTGAAAATTTACCTCATCATACTGTGTTAGCCGTGTATTTATTAAAGTGATGGTCATTAAATATTTCCGAGCCTTGTATAAGTTAAACGTAGTTTACGGGAATTTAGTTAAGCTAGTTGGGCCTAGTTGTCGGGCTCAAGCCCATTTGTATTAAGTCCGGCCCAACACAAAGCCCACAAGAATAGTACACTCTTGTAACTATATTATGCCCTCTCCAAGTGTAGAGAGGGTGTTGCTTCTCATTTTTCTTTTCATGAACAAGTAACCATTTTTTTATTTTTTATCTTTCTCTCTCTAAAATCTTTTTCTTATTTTTGTGTTTGGTGATGAAATGATATCCTAACAAGTGGTATCAAGAGCCAAGGTTGGGTTAAGTGATTTGTTTGTGGTATTTGGTTGAGTTTATTAGGTTCGGCTTAGTGAGCTTAATTTTTTTCTCTATTCGGCTTAATTTTTGCTTTTGTTGCTTGCTAAATGTTTTATAACATCAAAAACGTGACTTAAATTTTTTCTTGTTCTTATACAGTAGCCTACTCCTACATTTTTTTCTCTATTCCTTTTGTTTTTTTTGACTTCATAACAACTGGTTTTTTTTCATCTCTCTCATTTGCAACGTGACTTATTTCATTTCTTTGTAAGCTTCATTTACAAAGGCAAGTCACGATCCACAAGTTTAGCAACAAGAACGTTGGCTGTTTGTTGGTTTGTGCCCAAAACAACATCAAGGACGAAAGAGGACCACCGATCTAGTATCATCTGTACAAGCACCGAACGAGTTTTATACTCTTGAGCCGATCGAGTTGAACTTTTTTTGGACCGAACGAGTGGAAAACTCAAGGATCGAACGAGTGTCATTTTACAAGAGCCGAACGAAGTGACACACTTGATCATCGAACGAGTGAACTTTTGTAGAGCCGATCGGGTTTAAGTTAACTAGGACCGAACGAGCAAAGTTAGATAAAGGACCGATCGAGTTAAGTATAAATGAGCCAAACTAGTTAAAATTTAAAAGGAGCCAAACCAGTTTTACGTATAAGTTTTTTTTTGGTTTTTCGGTTTCGAGTGACGTTAAACGTCGGGACATAAGAATTAGATCATCGTGTTCGTGACATCGTTTCGATCAACATGGTATATTTATTTTCTACTGACGATAAACGTACCACTCCGCGAGATCAAATTTACAAACGTTAACATTTTATAATCTTGAAAAACGAAGAAGAAGGAATTAGAAAATAAAAACACGTGCATGATTTTTTTAATATTGTTTAAAATTTTGAAAATTTCATTTTTAACCCTTTATTTTCTATAGTTTCACTTTTTTAACCCTTAGTTAATAACAACATTTTCTTTTAGCCCTTAGCTTTTGGAATATTTTAATTCTAACCTTTCATTTTTTTTAAAACATTTTCATTTTTAGATCTTTGTTTTCAATTTTTTTTTCTTTACTTAGTTTATATTCAATTTTAGCCCTTTAGTTGTAAGAAATTGCACCGTTTGTCCTTAATTGAGTTTTGATCAACCGTTAATCATTTCAAGCTAAAAGTTTGTGCACCGTTCATCGTTTAAGCTCATTTTTCGCCAACGAAAGTTCAAATTCTTCAATTTCAACAACGATTTCTCATCATTTTTGTTTTACGGTTTCTTCTTGATTTTGTAAAATCCCGTGAAAAAATTCCATTCTTTTCTCGGTTTAAATCCAAGACTTGTAAAATCCCGTGAACATTAATTGATTTCAATCCACAACAACAATCACTTTACCTACTTAAGATTCGATATCCATTCACAACATCAAATTGTCAAATTCAAATGCCAATTTGCAAACTCAATCATTGAATGCTCTTTATAATGCTATCATGGAAGCGGGTAGCAAAGA
>BQNB010074821.1:4446-31664 GCA_026074375.1 Tanacetum coccineum | reverse complement strand
GGGTGTGAAACAGCAAAGGAATTATGGGAATCGTTAAAGAAGAGACACGTTGGAGAAGAGAAAGTGCAGCAAGCACGGTTACAATCATTGATGCATTTACAATCATTGATGCATTTACAATCATTGACGAAATTAGGAAAGACACGTGGGGTGTGAAACAGTAAAGGAATTACAATCATTGATGCATTTACGGCTAAACTAAACGGATATGCCACCAAGGCAAAAGAATTAGGAAAGACACTTGATGAATCACTCTTAGTATGAAAACTATTAGACTCCACACCAAATAGATTCATCCAAATAGTAGCATCTATAGAACAAATAAATGATCTTGATGATATTACCCTAGACGAGATCGTTGGAAAACTCAAGGCATTTGAGGAAAGGATAAAAATCCGAAAAGGAGGACAAGTGGAAAGCCAGGAAAACTTACTATTCGCACATGGCGAACACTCTAGAAAAGGAAGGCGATTTAGTAAACGCGGAGGTAGATCAAATTTTTCACAAGGAAACTGGCAAAGTAATAGAAACAAATATGACTCAAATGAGGAAAGCTCGACTCACAAAGGAAAGTCAAATAGGAATAAACGTGAGCAGGATATGAGCAAAGTACGATGTTATAATTGTGGAAAACTTGGACATTATAAGAGAAACTGCAAAGGAACATCGACACCTTAGGAACAATCAAACCTTATGTTGGAAGACGATGAACCATCACTATTAATGACTACACACGAAACTGAACACGAAGAAGTTTTGTTGAATGAAGGACAAATTCAACCCGGAAAATATGCTACAACAGATGCAAGCATATGGTATTTAGATAATGGTGCAAGTAACCATATGACGGGTACTAAAAGTCATTTTAGGGATATTGACGAAAGCATAATTGGACGCATTCGCTTTGGAAATAGACTACTCGTATCACAAGGAAAAGATGATGATGTGCAAACAAGCTGAACAAGGTGTTCAACTGCAAGCAGAGCAAGTTGATTGGTGTCACACCCCCAGACGGGGCCTGGACAGAATACGTGTCCGAGGGCGTGACGTCATCATACTTCGAACATAAGGCACAAGAGAACGACCACTAATAGACGTTTTGGAAATCATAACTCGTTGCATTGTTTAGAAATAAATAAGTTTTACATGATTTAAAAGAAATTAAACGTTTGCGGAAGCATAAGTAAAATGTAGCGGAAGCATAATTTGGCCTAGATTAGTTCATCTAATTGATGACATCAACAGATGACAAGAAAAGTCAGTGTAAGGATACCAAGAATAAATCATGCAGACAGATTTGTGATGCCGATGTTAATAATAGGAAAACATATTATAACACCATTTCCATATCAATCTAATTCAGATCAAAGAACCCGTTGGACTTATAAATGGCGATCTCAGTGGTCCCCAATAAGTCCAGCCACCACTCTGAAAGAAATTCATTAACTTGATAAGGACGATTGTACACGTTTCATGTGGGCCTACTTTCTGACAACAAAAGACCAGGCATTTAGCACTTTCAAGGAATTTAGACAACAGATTGAAATGGAGACGAGAATGAAATTAAGGATGCTAAAACAAATAGAGGAGGTGATTTACATCATATTAATTCACCAAGTCTTGAAAGGAATATGGAATACATGACATTTGACATTACCATTACTCCACCTCAACAGAATGGAGTAGTGAAGAGAAAAAATAGAACAGTGATATCACACGGGAGAAAGAAGAAGACGATGAGTTACCTTTAACAATTTGGGCGAAAGCATATATAAACACGCCCTTTACATACTAACATGGTAACCTACAAAGCCCTGGTATATAAAACTCCATATGAAGCACTCTACAACAGAAAACCAAATCTAGAAAACCTAAGGATATTCGGATGCACAACTTATGCCAAGATAACAATACCTCATTTGAAGAACTGGATGATAAGAACATACCAATTATTTTACTTATGATAGAGGAAGGATTAAAATCAAGTAGTTCAAATCCAAAAGGAAATAGAAACATGTATAGCAGGGGATGTAAGGTTATGGAAACCAAAACCATGGGATTGGATACCCACAACAATAGAGGAAACAAGTACAACAAGACTCTTTTTGAGGCAAGTTTTGTGGTAGAAGGAGTCGACAATGGAAACACTACACAAGTCAACTCAGAATCCAATGACAATAACTATGAGGAACAGCAACCAATTACTGCTCCAGACTCTCCAATCACCCCACCAACATACACTTACAACCCAGACTCGGAAGAGTCAGAAGAAGCTACTAGTAGTTCTACAAAGAGATCAGAAAATGGATTTGATGATACATCAGTACGAGGTTTCAAAGATTTAACAGAAATATATGAGAATGCACGTGATGTTGAAACCAAAAATCTATTATTTACGAAAGAAGAACCATGTAACTATAAGGAGGTATCGACAGATAAGAAGTGGATTGAGGCCATGGAGATTGAACTGGATTTAGTCAACAAGAATAACATATGGACTCTTACTACTTTGCCTACGAATCACAAGGCAATAGGACTCAAATGGGTTTTCAATACCAAGAGGGATGCAAAAGGAGAAATCATCAAATACAAAGCAAGATTAGTAGCAAAAGGATGTGTACAGGAACAAGGAATAGACTTTGACGAAGTATTTGCACCAGTTGCATGCATCAAGATAGTTCGTTTGATATTAGCACTAGCAGCATATCATGGATGGCAAGTACATCACTTAGATGTAAAATCAGCATTTTTACATGGAGATTTGTAGGAAGAAGTTATGTTATTACACAACCTGAAGGTTTCAAACAACAAGGAAATTCAGGGAAAGTTTACAAGCTCACTAAAGCATTTATAAGCTTAAGGCAAGCACCACGACATCGAATGTGAAGCTTTGATCAAACCTTAAAGTCCATTAACTTTAAGAATGTAATCTCAGAACAAGCAGTTTACACTAAGAGACGCAAAGACTTTCTACACTTTATAGTTGGAGTCAACTAAAGGATGAACTTTGATAATCAAAGGGCACTCCAAGGAAGAAATCGACTTGTTAAAATCCTAGATGAAAGACAATTTGCAAAGAGCCATTTAGGATTGTTAGCTTATTCCTTGGAAAGAAGTTACTTAACAGGATGGAGAGATACAATCACGCAGACAGGAAATATCATCAATATCATAAAGAAACAACTATGAGGGACAGTAATGATACGAAGATACCAATGGATCCCGGTACTAAGTTGGTCAAGGCGGAAGATGGAAACTCAGTTGACGCAACCTATTACTGAAGTTTAATTGGAAGTCTCAGGTATCTACTACATACAAGACCAGATCATAGCTACTCAGTTGGACTACTCAGCAGATTTACGCAAGACCCAAAGGATCATCATCTGAAGGCAATAAAGCAAGTAATTCGATACATCAAAGGAACAAAGGAGCATGGCATTATATACAAGAAAGAAGGCGGCTGCAAGATTACAGGTTACAGCGACAGTAGTTATGGAATCAATACGGATCAAGGAAAAGGAACTACTGGAATAGTATTTAATTTGGAGAGTTACCTATTACCTGGTGCACTCAGAAGCAACCAACAGTAGCACTCTCATCATGTGAATTATAATTCATGGCGGCTACTAGAGCGTGTCAAGCCTTATGGTTAAAACGGCTACTTAGTGAATTAACAGGTTGGGAAGAAAAAAGAATAACGCTGACGGTCGATAACATTCCAGCAATAGCACTCGTCAGGAACACAATTTTTCATGTGAAGAAGCAAGCACAAAGACATACACTATCATTTCTCTTGGAATTCGTAGAGAATGGACACATCCAATGTGGAACACTTCAGTGAAATTAAAAAAGAGCAGAAATAACTAACAAAAGCTTTACCAAGACTAAAGTTTGTGACTATGCGACAAACGCTCGGAGTTTAAGACTTAGAACGAAGCAACGATCAAGATTCGGGAGGTGAATTATGAACTAAATTAACTCGATATAGCATCCTTAAGTGTAAATAGTGAAACGTAAAGGACTAAACTTGTTAGGTAGATAGTTTATAACCGTCATTCGGTTAAAGGTAGTTATGTAAGTTAGTTAGTTAATTAATTCGGTTATGTTTATACCGAACAGACACAATGGTTCGCCTGTGAACCTATATATACAGCATACATATTACGTT
Organism: Tanacetum coccineum; assembly: GCA_026074375.1. Classification (NCBI taxonomy): domain Eukaryota; kingdom Viridiplantae; phylum Streptophyta; class Magnoliopsida; order Asterales; family Asteraceae; genus Tanacetum; species Tanacetum coccineum. Next base: position 27,496 of record BQNB010074821.1, on the reverse strand, counting down.
CAAATGTCAGAAGATAGACACATTATTATTCAGTAAATTTGCAACTTGTATCGACTATACTAGGGACAACAGAAACATCATAATCAAGAGACCAGGTGTCAAAACTGCACTTAACAAAGTTGTAATATCCTCCTTTTAGGGAAAGTGTTTTGTTCATAACTGCTGCTTTAACAAAAGGGTAACTTAATAGGTTCCCCAAAGATACATTTACAGTAAGAATATATTTTTACCCATAATCAAGAGACCATAATCAAGAGACCAGGTGTCAAAACTGCACTAAAAATGAAGTTTGACTTCAGTAAGAATATTTTAAATTTGTTTCAACTTACCATCTCACACTTGGTGAATTGTTCTGCAAAATTCAAATCCTTAAATTCTGCTTGAACCTTGCTTTTAGCAGTGGAACATATTTTTACCCAATCCTCAATGAAGTCGCTGGTCATATACAATATGTAATCAATTCAGTGACTTGTACTAATGACATAAATTTACAAGAAAATGATTAAAATACCATCTCGTTACAAGAAGATGTACTCCCATCGTCCGGGATAGACATGAGCCCCTTAATCCCCCCACAGCAGCTGTGTCCGATTACTAAAATGTACTCCACCTGAAGACCACAATTTTACCCATAAACATAAATTCTTTAGACTGATAGAGCAAAAATTAAGTATGGGATAGATGGCCCAACATGTAGGATTATAGCTAGAAAGGGTTATTTAACACTGTATCACCTTCGGATGCAATACTGCATATTCAATAGCTGTCCCTACTCCCGAGTTATAACACCTCGTATTTTAGGTCATTGTATGACATTATGTAATTCATAATTTATTTTTAGGGTTTTACGCGTTTGCCAAGGAGAGTTATAGGGCACGTTTGAGAAATACAAATTGAAGTCGACACACAAAAGGGAAACAGCAACGTGAGAACAAGTGTGGAATACCGCAAAAGAAAAAAAGATACTCGTTTGGTTTATGGGTAAAATCAAATTCGACACACAAAAGGGAAAAGGAAGCCAAGAACCATTTTTGTGAATTACGAATTGATTTGGAGACAAAAAACACAACAACGAGACAACGACAATATTTGTGGTGAACATCCAAAGGAAAAACAGAAATTTTGTTGGGATTGATAATACTAAACGCAAAGAAAGGAACCAAAAAACGGCTGAGGGTACTAATCGTTTCATACAGAACCAAAGGGAATACGGTTGTGTTTTTAACCACAACATTTTTGGTTAGAAGTTCAAAAATTCTCTAGATTTCTATCCATTTTTTTGTATAGAAAATATTATTTTCGTATTATAGGATTCACAGAAAAAACTATTTTTGTTCCCGTAATTCCTTGGAGATACATATTTGTATGAAAATCCCATACGTAGAAAAGTCGACAGATATACACACAAATAGGATGACTATTGAAGATCTTAATAGCGCTTTGATAACACAAAAACCCGTAGCACCAATCACTCACTATCAATGCCTCACGTTAAAATTGACAAATTACACCGTTTGGGCTATCCAAACTAAAGTTATACTTGAAGCACACGGTTTATGGGAAATGATAGAACCTAAGAAAAATACGCAAGCAAATGAGAAAAAAGATAAGGCAACGATTGCCTTTCTATATCAAGCGTTGACCGAAGACGTGATAAATCACATGTCGTGGGAGTAGCCATGATAAGTGTGAAACACGCCAAAGGAATTAATGGGATTCGTTGAAGAAGAGACACGTTGGAGAAGAGAAAGTGCAGCAAGCACGGTTACAATCATTGATGATTTGATTTCAAACACTTCAAATGACAGAATTACAATCATTGATGCATTTACACTCATTGATGCATTTACAATCATTGACGGAATTAGGAAAGACATGTGGGGTGTGAAACAGTAAAGGAATTACAATCATTGATGCATTTAAGGCTAAACTAAATGGCTATGCCACCAAGGCAAAAGAATTAGGAAAGACACTTGATGAATCACTCATAGTATGAAAACTATTAGACTCCACACCAAATAGATTCATCCAAATAGTCCCCCCCCCCCCCCCAGTACCCCACCCCTCCCTCTTCCAAACAAAATCCCAACCGCCGCACCTCTTTGATGATATTACCCTAGACGAGATCGTTGGAAAACTCAAGGCATTTAAGGAAAGGATAAAAATCCGAAAAGGAGGACAAGTGGAAAGCCAGGAAAACTTACTATTCGCACATGGCGAACACTTTAGAAAAGGAAGGCGATTTAGTAAACGGGGAGGTAGATCAAATTTTTCACAAGGAAACTGGCAAAGTAATAGAAACAAATATGACTCAAATGAGGAAAGCTCGACTCACAAAGGAAAGTCAAATAGGAATAAACGTGAGCGGGAAATGAGCAAAGTACGATGTTATAAGTGTGGAAAACTTGGACATTATAAGAGAAACTGCAAAGGAAGAAACGACACCTAGGAACAATCAAACTTATGTTGGAAGACGGATGAAACCCATCACTTATTAATGACTACACACGAAACTGAAAACGAAGAAGTTTTGTGACATGAAGGACAAATTCAACCAGAAAATTGTACAACAGCTGCTAAGCATTAATGGTATTTAGATAATGGTGCAAGTAACCATATGACGGGTACTAAGAGTCATTTTAGGGATATTGACGAAAGCATAATTGGACGCGTTCGCTTTGGAGATGGATCGTATGTGGAGATAAAGGGTAGAGGCTCTATATTGTTAGGTTGTAAGAACAATGAACAAAAGATAGTATCGGATGTATACTACATACCAAACCTCAGGAGCAACATACTAAGTCTAGGACAAATTACGGAGATAGGTTGTAAGATCATCATGGATGGAAACAAACTAACTTTGTATGACAAGAATAAGAAATTGTTGATAAAGGTTGAAAGATCGAAGAATCGACTTTATAGTATTAGACTACAAATAGAAGCACCTATATGTCTCTTAGCAAATGTAGATAACCAAGCATGGTTATGGCACGCTAGATTAGGTCATCTGAATTTTGATGACATCAACAAGATGACAAGAAAGGGTCTAGTGGAAGGGATACCAAGAATAAATCATGCAGGACAGATTTGTGATGCATGTTTATTAGGAAAACATAGTAGAACACCATTTCCATATCAAGCTAAGTTCAGATCAAAGAACCCGTTGGACTTAGTATATGGCGATCTCTGTGGTCCTATAAGTCCAGCCACACACTCTGGAAAGAAAATTCTTTTCTTGTTAGTGGACGATTGTCTATTCATTGTGGGCCTACTTTCTGACAACAAAAGACCAGGCATTTAGCACTTTCAAGGAATTTAGACAACATATTGAAATGGAGACGAGAATGAAATTAAGGATGCTAAGAACATATAGAGGAGGTGAATTTACATCTAATGAATTCACCAAGTATTGTAAGGAAAATGGAATAGCATGACAGTTGACAGCACCTTACTCACCACAACAGAATGGAGTAGTGGAGAGAAAAAATAGAACAGTGTTATCAACTACGAGGAGTATGAAGAAAGCGATGAAGTTACCTTTAACATTTTGGGCGGAAGCAGTTAAACACGCCCTTTACATACTAAACAAGGTACCTACAAGAGCCCTGGTAGATAAAACTCCATATGAAGCACTCTACAACAGAAAACCAAATCTAGAACACCTAAGGATATTCGGATGCACAACTTATGCCAAGATAACAATACCTCATTTGAAGAAGCTGGATGATAGAAGCATACCAATTATTTACTTAGGAGTAGAGGAAGGATCAAAAGCATGTAGGTTATATGATCCAAAAGGAAAGAGGAAACATGTTAGCAGGGATGTAAGGTTTATGGAAACAAAACCGTGGGATTGGGATAACAACAGAGAGGAAACAAGTACACAAGACTCTTTTTGGGCAAGTTTTGTGGTAGAAGGAGTCGACAATGGAAACACTACACAAGTCAACTCAGAATCCAATGACAATACCTATGAGGAACAGCAACCAATTACTGCTCCAGACTCTCCAATCACCCCACCAACATACACTTACAACCCAGACTCGGAAGAGGCAGAAGAAGCTACTAGTAGTTCTACAAAAAGATCAGAAAATGGATTTGATGATACATCAGTACGAGGTTTCAAAGATTTAACAGAAATATATGAGAATGCACGTGATGTTGAAACCAAAAATCTGTTATTTACGAAAGAAGAACCACGTAACTACAAGGAGCATCGACAAGATAAGAAGTGGGATTGAGGCCATGGAGACTGAACTGGATTAGTCAAACAAGAATAACATATGGACTCTTACTACTTTGCCTACGAATCACAAGGCAATAGGACTCAAATGGGTTTTCAATACCAAGAGGGATGCAAAAGGAGAAATCATCAAATACAAAGCAAGATTAGTAGCAAAAGGATGTGTACAGGAACAAGGAATAGACTTTGACGAAGTATTTGCACCAGTTGCATGCATCAAGATAGTTCGTTTGATATTAGCACTAGCAGCATATCATGGATGGCAAGTACATCACTTAGATGTAAAATCAGCATTTTTACATGGAGATTTGTAGGAAGAAGTTTATGTTACACAACCTGAAGGTTTCAAACAACAAGGAAATTCAGGGAAAGTTTACAAGCTCACTAAAGCATTATATGGCTTAAGGCAAGCACCACGAGCTTGGAATGTGAAGCTTGATCAAACCTTAAAGTATTAGACTTTAAGAAATGTAATATCGAACAATGCAGTTACAGAAGAGAAGCAAGACTTCTACACTTATAGTTGGAGTCTACGTAGATGACTTGATAATCACAGGCACTCCAAGGAAGGAAATCGACTTGTTTAAATCCTAGATGAAAGACAAATTTGAAATGAGCCATTTAGGATTGTTAGCTTATTACCTTGGGATAGAAGTTACTTAGACAGGAGGAGAGATTACAATCAAGCAGACAGGATATATCAACAAGATCTTGAAAGAAACAACTATGATGGACAGTAATGATATGAAGATACCAATGGATCCCGGTACTAAGTTGGTCAAGGCGGAAGATGGAAACTCAGTTGACGCAACCTATTACTGAAGTTTAATTGGAAGTCTCAGGTATCTACTACATACAAGACCAGATCATAGCTACTCAGTTGGACTACTCAGCAGATTTATGCAAGACCCAAAGGATCATCATCTGAAGGCAATAAAGCAAGTAATCCGATACATCAAAGGAACAAAGGAGCATGGTATTATATACAAGAAAGAAGGCGGCTGCAAGATTACAGGTTACAGCGACAGTAGTTATGGAATCAATACGGATCAAGGAAAAGGAACTACTGGAATAGTATTTAATTTGGAGAGTTACCTATTACCTGGTGCACTCAGAAGCAACCAACAGTAGCACTCTCATCATGTGAATTAGAATTCATGGCGGCTACTAGAGCGTGTCAAGCCTTATGGTTAAAACGGCTACTTAGTGAATTAACAGGTTGGGAAGAAAAAAGAATAACGCTGAAGGTCGACAACATTTCAGCAATAGCACTCGTCAGGAACACAATTTTTCATGGAAGAAGCAAGCACATAGCATTTCACTATCCTTTCATTCGGGAATGCGTAGAGAATGGGACACTATCAATGTGGAACACGTCAGATGGAGAAATTAAAAAAGAGTAGATATACTAACAAAAGCTTTACCAAGACTTAAAGTTTGTATCTATGCCGAACAATCGTCAGAGTTTTTAACACTTAGAACGAAGCAACGTTTCAAGTTTAGGGAGGTGAATTTGAACTTAATAATCTTGATATGCTTCTTATGTAAATAGTGTAACGTAAAGGACTAATACTTTTTGGTAGATAGTTTATACCGTATTCGGTTTTAAAGTTGTTTGGAAGTTAGTTTAGTAAATTAATTCGGTAATGTTTATACCGAACAGACAACCAATGGTTCGACATGGTGATCCTATATATACAGCATAGATATTACGTTCAAAATGTACAGAGTTATAACATTATTATTCACAGTAATATTTGCAACTTGTTATCGTCTATACTAGGGACAACAGAAACATCATAATCAAGAGACAGGTGTCAAAATGCACTTTACAAAAGTTGTAATAATCTCCTCCTTTTAGGGAAAGTGTTTTGTTCCTAACTGCTGCTTTAAAAAAGGGTAACTTAATAGGTTGACATGCGTCCTCACATGGAATCCGATCGCTGGCCACTTATCTATGTGGCCATCCAGCAGCATCTACAAAAGATCTACAATGGCAAGAAGTCTGCTCTTAAGGAAAAGCATTGGATTCCTGACTCGGACGGGACTTACAACCTCGAGCGCATCAGACAATCACGTCCCTCGCACATTTCCGAGGTCAATTGAGATGCACATATTGCGTTTTGGAATGACCCCAAGAACCGTACCCGGGGTGCCCAAAATAAACAAAACCGGGCAAATAGCAAGGTCGTATGCCGACAGGGATCCCGGTCTATTGCCGCCCTCCGAGATATGCATATAATAAACATTATAATTATTTTACATATATATATAATTAACGCTTTGACGTGTTGTGATTTGTCATTTTTAATTTGTTTCATCTTATATACGTGTGTATGTGCAAATGGAGAGCTCAGCTACTAGAGAGTAACGTACGTCATCTTACCTTCTTCTTGACTCATACTGTTACGGATATTCTTGAAACCTGAGACAAATGTTCTATATGTAAGTTCTGTTTCAAAACACGCACTTTAATGATTTGTCGAGAAATAATATAGTAACCCGACTAATATATTAACTATCTTGTGATTTTGTGATTACGTAGGATGAGTTGCTAAGGCTACAGGGTCTAGGCTCCAACACCGAGACGGGTGTGCCCTACACCGAGGATGAGATAATGGCCATCGTTCGCGGGGGCAAGCAGCGAGGACACATTCCCGGTGTTGGTAGGTTTTTACCAGGACAGCGCACGATCATTCCGCCCTCGCCTCCATGCAAGCACTCCTCTGATGTTTTCCCAAATGCTTTCGCAGCTTGAGTCGCAGCCTGAGATAGGTGGTGGCAGTAGGAGTGGCGGGTGCGGGGATGATGAGCAGGGATATGATGAGGACGACAGCGAGGATGAGGAGGATGAGGACGATAGTTAGGAGATGTTGGGTAAGTATATGTTATTTAGTGTCTTAAGTGTATATTGGCGACCCTTATGTGAATATTGGTTTCCCCGTACGTTTAGAACTTGTTATCTTGGTGAATATTGACTTGTATCTTGCGGATAATGCAATTTTTGTGACTTCGTCACCCGTTTTGTAGACTATATTCTGTTTATTCGGATTTTGAACATATTTAGCTTTATATTACCATGATATAGAGAAAATTTCTTTTTATAAAATTTAAGTATAAATTTGAAAATGATAACATTTGGTTGGTTGGTTGTTACAGAGAGATTTGCATATAATAAAAATGGCAAGCACGGCATGTTTTATGATCATTAGCAAAAATGACATTCCTAAATACGAGGCCGAAGTTGGGACTGCCCCTGAGGTATGTTAGTTAATCTTTGTTCTAGTACTAGAACTGTGTTTCGTTTATCGATTTTAGTCGTATAACTTAGCTCTAAGATTCCAAAACAATTCCACAGTTCCAGTAGGCAGCTGAATACGCTTGTTAGCTTCTTCCTACGAATTTATTACATGAGTACCTCTCTAACAATTTTAAGTGGTCTAGTTTTATCTTTCCGTAATATCCTCAAGTGGATAAAGCTATACAAAACCAGACTACAGTGCCTCTACGGCGATAAGATCGGGGCAGGGTTAAACATGTGCCTTCTACCACACCATATTTTTGTTTTTTCCTTTTTTTCTTATTTTTTCTAAGCAACTAATAACATGTTTGGACATTCATTATTTTTGATAACTTTTAGGGTCACAAAAAATATAAAAACAAAGAAGCACTTTACTCCTAAATTCCAAATAAGGATAATATTTCATCGTTCATGACTTTTCAACCCGTCCCAAACTAAGCTTAAAATACGAATCGTCGTTACATACAGCTATAAGATGCTGCTATCACTACCCTTACTTGTAACCTTGTGTAATACTTTTCGTTCCCATTATTAATTATATCTGCAGGTGGAATGTGCTTATTCGAACTTTAAAACATAGATCTAAAGTTTTGCAAAATTTACTATGCTTCACGTTCCACCCAAAATGTATTGGAGTTGTGTAGGTGGTTTATTCCCATGTGTGTCTTTGTCTTGGCAACTTTCCCAACCTTTGGGGCTAACGTAATCAGTGACCAGGCTTTTGACCACACCCCAATAGACTAGTGTCAGGACTCACGGCCTTCAGTTTCGAACCCTTGATTTCTCTTTTCTACATAAAATCACTACTTTAAAACGAATAGTCTTAGTTCAAAAAAAGCATATTTAAATTTCTAAGAAAAGAGATTTTCCCTATATTTATTAAATCAAATATATTACACTTAATATTATTATACATCCTTTAAACTATGGAAATCATCGACCTTTTAGAAGGCTGCAACATCGGTTGTGAGCTGGCAAGATGCAACAAACTTTTATCAGTCTCGGATAATTACTATGTGCCTTATTTAGAAGACTGCAGCATCAGTTATGAGCCGGCAAGATGCAGTAAACTTTTATTAGCCCACAGTTTTTATTATTATTATTTTTACCTCATTTTTCATTTTTTTAACACTTTATATTACCATGATATAGAGAAAATTTTTTTTTATTAAATTTAAGTATAAAATTGAAAATGTTAACATTGGTTGGTTGGTTTAGTTACAGAGAGATTTGCATTATAATAAAAAATGGCAAGCTCGCATGTTTTATGATCATTAGCAAAAAAATGGACATTCTATAATACGAGGACGAAGCCGAAGTTGGTGGGACTGCCTCTGAGGTATGTTAGTAGTTACTCTTTGTTCTAGTACTAGAATGTGTTTCGTTTATCGAAATTTTTTTATTAGTCGTATACTTAGCTCTAAGATTCCAAAACAATTCCACAGTTCAGTAGGCAGCTGAATACGCTTGTTAGTTCTTCCCGGAATTTATTAACAATGAGAATCTCTAACCAATTTTTAAGTGGTTAAGTTTTATCTTTCCGCTAACAATATCCTCAAGGGGAAAAGCTATACAACCCACGACTACAGGCCTCTACTGCGCTATGAAGGGCAGGCTTTAACGTGTGCCTTCCGCTTTTTTACCACACATATTTTTGTATTTTTCCTTTTTCTTATTTTTTTAAGCAACTAACTAACATGTTTGGACATTCATTATTTTTATAACTTTTAGGGTCACAAAACAAGAAGCACTTTAATCCTAAAATGCCCAAAAAAGGATAAATTCATCGTTCATGACTTTTCACCCGTCCCAAACTAAGCTTAAAAACGAAATCATCGTTACATACAAGCTAAGATGCTAACACTACTCATACTTGTACCTTGTGAAACTTTTCGTTCCCCATAATTTTATTCTTAGGCATGACTGTGCTTATTTTGAACTTTAACCATAGATCAAACGTTTTGCAAAATTTCTATGCTTCACGTTCCACCCAAAAGTAATGAGTTTGAAGGTGATATCATCCCATGTAGCGACTTTCGTCTTGGCACATCCCAACCTTGCGGCTAAGTGACCAGGCTTTTGACACCCCACAGAGACTAGTATCAGGACTCACGGACCTTCAGTTTCGAAACCCTTGCATTTCCCGTTTATACATAAAATCACAACTTAAAACGAAATAGTCTTAGTTCAAAAGCATATTTAAATTTAAGAAAAAGAGATTTTCCCTATATTTATTAAATCAAATATATTACACTTAATATTATTATACATCCTTTAAACTAAGGAAATCCTTGACCTTTTAGGGGTTAAGGGCTAGGGACTAACGGTGTAATGAAAATGGACTAACTATGTTAGTCCCTAAGGACTAATGGTGCAAACCAAGTTTACAGGTGTTATAGTTAACGGGTAATGGGCTTAGGATTGGGCCGGGTTAGGACTTATTAGGTTTTGGACTTTTAAATCTTATCTTCAATATGTAATGGGCTGACCCGGCCCATTAGATGGGTACGGGTTTACCCATTTAATATTTCTTCGGTTTTGGCTTCGCCTTTGACTTGTTGACATTGAGTTTGACTTTGACTTGTTGATTTTGACTTTTTGACTTTTCACGCTCTTTCCAATCCCGTGCTCAATTTTGTCGGTTTTGGCTTTGTTTTTGTCCTTTAGTGAATATCTGTTACCTGCACAGTATTCAAAGCAAAACAAACATATATTTGGCATTTTATGTCCGTTTTTGGTCATTCAAGCTCATTTTTATAGGTAAAAGGTATGTGTAATTAAGCACATACCAAAATTCCCTATACTAAACTATTGTCGTGTCCTCACGCAATGCCATAAGTAAACACTTTAGAAAACCAAGAATCTCAATCCCTCTCGGTTAATTACCTCAAAAAGTAGCTAAGTGTTCGTCGAAGGGAATTAAAAAATCATTAGCTTTGAAAAGTCCCATTTTGACCATTTTTAAATATTTACACTTATTACCACACATATTTTTGTATTTTTCATTTTTCTCATTTTTTAATCAACTAACTAACATGTATGGACATTCATTATTTTTATAACTTTTAGGGTCACAGAACAAGAAGCACTTTAATCCTAAAATGCCCAAAAAAGGATAAATTCATCGTTCATGATTTTCACCCGTCCCAAACTAAGCTTAAAAACGAAATCATCATTACATACAAGCTAAGATGCTAACACTACTCATACTTGTACCTTGTGAAACTTTTCGTTCCCCATAATTATTGTATCTTAGGTGTAACCATTTCTTTTGTAGAAATTACTAGCATAAGTAGGAAATAATACTTATTTGGGACTGTTTTTTTTGCCTTGCCTATTCTTTTTAATTATGTTTAAGTTGGGGAGTTCTTCATCAGAATCAATTTCATCATCTAAGTCACTGCCAAACGAGTCATAATCATTGACATCTGGATCATGTTCATGAACCTCAACAGCAGCTATATTTAAATCGTGTTTAGATTATGGATTGAAATTGAAATTATTTATTCTTACAAGAACATATTTAAGTATATGCTCATCATCATCATACAATTCATCATGCTTTGGATCATAATCCAAATCCTTTGAATCACTACCACTTATATCATTTTCTTCTTGTGGTCAACTCTTAAAACTTTCTTTTATGTTCCAGTATCGTATCCACCTCTACTTATTTGATATTTCCCACAGGACCAACCCCTTCTGTATCATATAGCATATCACAGTCAACCACATTCTCAACAATAGAACTGTTACCTACATGAACTATTATCTCCTTCCCAGTGTTTGCATAGTAACCTAGTACCTCATCAAGATCATCAAAGGGATCATCAGTCTCTACTACAATTGGTCATTTATCAACTGCTATTGTAAATCCATTCTTAGGTGTAACAAATATAATTGAGTCTATATTACTACTTCCATGTTCAACATACACTAAAATGATCTTATTGTAACATACTTTGCCAACTCTAACACATCAGCATTAACACTCAAAGGGTGTAGACCATAATCTAAGCTATATCTTGTTTCAAAAATTGTAGTACTTCAAGTCCTAATACACCATAACTCAGTTTAACTATCATTTCTTTTAAGGTCATTAACAAAATCTCATCAATATCCACTTCTCCAATATATGATACTTGTCCACCAACGTAAGACCTACTAGGTATTGGTGTAAAGCACCCGCCATGGTGGATTTTAAATGAGACTGGCATAGGATTACCACCTATAATTATAACCCTATAACATTACCAAAACTATACCTTTTTTAAAAACCAAGAACAAAAATTTAAGTAAACACGAAAATACACTATGTTCTTACTATATTGGGCAGCTTCATTAGAGCCTGAGCTTTCTTTACGCACATTCAAATCAAAACTAAGCTACTCCATGATTAATCGAGGAAGAACAGCCTCAAGGATTGCATGTGTAAGAGGGATGTGAAGAAGGAGGGACGATCGATGTAATAAAATAGGAACTATAAGTCAAAGAGTCGAGTGTATAAGGCACCTAGCTTAAGTTAGGTGTATGGTATATGTGAATGGACAAAATTTCCCCTGATGGTAGTACTAGTTAACGGTCAATTGGATGGAAAATCGGTTAAAGGACCACTCAACCCAATTTGGACAACCACAGGAGCATTGGTGTAATTAAATACATTTTAGGATCAAAAGTGCAATTTCGTGTAAACCACAAAGACCAAACATGTAATTAACTCTAGTAAAACAAGAAGAAAATTGTGGTTACAAGTCGGTTTATTCTTTCTCATTATCTTGAGTTATAATCATGATGCATCATAAAATGGTTAAAGCGCCGTTAAAAGATGGAAAAAATCCTTGATATATGATTGTGGAGCACGAAATTATTTGCACACACAAGAAATATTACAAAGAAAAATATAAAAAGAATGTAAATCGTAACAAACAAATAAACATGAGGTACATGAGAAAAAAATGTCCAATAATGTGACATAAACAACTTATTTCCAACTTACCGGAAAAGGGTTTATATACATTCTTTCCGGTCATTGCAAACCAAGTTGTTTGTGCAACATTTCAAAGGAAATATAACCAACCCTCTACGTTTTTAGTTATAAACACATTCATGTTTTGCTAATGAATCAATGTGGGATAAACGAAACCTAATTTTCTTTTGTTAAGTTTCATATCCGAACACCTTGTTTGTATGCATGAACCGTTCATATTTCACCTCTTCTAAACTAAGGATTTATGGGGCTTTAAGTATCTTTTCGTTAGCTTCATATTATTAATCATAATAAGCACAAAATAGTATATGTCCTGTTAAATGCGTTAACAAATTCTTTGAAAACGCATAAAGAATACGTTGATATTGGGGGACGCATTGTATGCTTTATTACAGTTAATAAAGTCCATAAATTTCATTATTGGGGCACATGTTCATTCTATATAGGGATCGCAATGAGTTGGATTTAGGGATTGCATTTATCCTTGTCCCCAAACCCGATTATCAAAGTCTTTTTTAAATCCGACTCAATCCTCATTGAGGGTTTAATTAGAGCGCTCTATTGGTGTGCGGTGCTTCTCCAAACCAGCCCCGTGCTAATCGGGATTTAATCGGGGTGTTTTATTTGGGAGCAATTTTCGACCAAAGCCGCATCATTTCACATATATTATTATTTTCACAACTTTAGCAATAGCCTATTAATAATCAAAAGTTAACTGCAAAATACATCCCTGATTTACACTTTCTAACATCTTTCTAAACACATTTAAGTTTTGCTAATGAATCAATGTGGGATAAGAAAAAACCTACTTTTATTTGGTTAAGTTCATATCCGAACACCTTGTTTGTATACATGAAATGTTCATATTTTTACTTTTTCTAAACTAAGGATTTGTGGGGCTTTAAGTATCTTTTCATTTTTTTAACAGTAAGTTAGTAGTTAGTGATTCCAGCCCACAATGACATACAATTAGGCAGTTTGCAAGGCTCGAATGTTCGCCTTAGGGGATAAACCTCACTCCTGATTTTATTTATTTCCGGCCCCTGAAGGTCCATGGTAAGACTCAAACCTGAGACCTCACCAAAGATACCACCTCAAGGTTACCTTTGGTGGCCAACTAAGCTAGCCCATTATTAATCGTAATAAGCATAAAATAATAGTTTGTGCTTAATATGATTAATTAAGGGTGATCATGGTTCGAAAACCGAGCCGGACCGAGCAAGATCGGACCTGACCAAAACTCACTTTGTCCAAATGCTGGACCGAGTACCGAATCGAAATGGTCCGGTCGAACAAAGCATAATCGTTAGGTTTTTTGTAATACCGGACTGAGGATCGAATTTAAGAGAAAGCATGGACCGAAGACTAGACCGAAATATGTTCAGTCCGTTCCTATCGACGGTCCAATCTGCTCGACCCTTGAAACTACTATTGGTTTTGATAAACGTAGTTAATAAAATTCTTTGAAATCAAGCATAAATAATATGTTGATATTGGGGCACACGTCGTATGTTGTATGCATGTATAGCTCAATTAAGACGCATGAAACTAAAAATCAACTAATACTTGGCATTTAACATGTTATGGATATTTTTGGCAGTAGACGTATAGATTGTTTGGGAGTTACTAGTAAGAGCACAATGTATGGTAACACCATTAACACAGCTACATCAGTGCCACATCAGCTTTAACACCATAACACCAACACCCAAAAAACCCAAGTAATCATAACACCATTAACACCACATTTTAGGACCCACCAATATTTATTTTTTCCCAATTTTTAAAATAAACTATTTTCAATTATTAAATTAAAATAATTTTTTTTACTAGAAATGCACAAGTCAAAAAGAAATAAAAGAAAAACCACAAGGACTAAATTGCAAAAAATGTGTCTTCTTCTTCCTTTATCCATTCAACACAGCCACACTAAAACACACAGTCAACACACACACCCCACAAAACTATAAAAACGCAAAAAAAAGAAAAAATAAAGAAAAGAGGTTGCAACGCGCGTTGGTGGCTTGACGCCGTGCTCAACGCCGTTGGCCAACGCAGAGGTGGGGTGTGGTAACGCCACCAACGGCGGAGCCACGTAGGCTCAACGCCGAGCACGACGTTACCATACCCCGTGCTCTAAGTTTACTGTAACTAGATATCTAATGTTCTGTTCATGTTTAGATCAAAACTAATTAATTATCAGATGTACAAACCGTATAGTCAATTTCTTTATCATGAGTTAACATCATGATGCATCAATATAATATTAAGTGCAGATAAAAGATAGTAAAAAGTATCCTCGATAAATGATCGGGGAGGGATGAAAATTATTGTACGTCATAGTACACATGAGAATAAAAATGTAAATCGTAATCTTTCAATACAAATAAACATGACAAAAAAAATATCCAATAATGTGAGATATAGATCATTAGCAAATCTGAAAGAAACGATGACCTTAAGCCTTTTCTTTCAGATTTTTAGAAAGAGAGCGTTTGTGCAACATTTTAAAGGTACATTTACCAACCCTCTACTACCCCTTTCTTACTTATTAAACACATTCAAGTTTGCCAATGAATCAATGTGGATAAACCAAAACCTACTTTTTCTTTTGTTAAGCTTCTTATTTCGAAACACCTTGTTTGCATACATTAACGGTTCATATTTTCACTTCTCCTAAACTAAGGACAAAATTAGTATGTCATATTAAACGCAATTAATAAAATCTTTGAAAACAAGCATAAATAATATGTTGTTATTACAGCTAACAAAGGCCATGAATTTCGTGATTGGGGCACACGTTGTATGCTGTTGTATATAGCTTAATTAAGACACATGAAACTAAAAATCAACTAATAGGTAGCGTTTGAGATGCTATGGATATTTTTGGCAGCAAACATACAGGTTGTTGGGGAGTAACTAGCAACTAGCGTTTACCAATTTGTAAACAATGGCAACAAGCAATTGGTGGTACGTTTTTTTTAAACATTTCAAATCAAAACGTTACTGCTAGTAGCATTTATTAGCAAGTGACTTCTACAATTAGTAATTGTAATTATACACCTATCTTACTAGTAAACATCAAAGGGCATGCACAATGGTTAAACCTCTAAAAGGTTTATAACGTGACATGTCATACAATATTATCAATTCATAAATCTTTTCAATTTAAAAACATTTTCTCATTATAATAAACTTGTTAAGATTTTATAAAATGTATTAAACATTAAATGGGTTACTCACATTTGCTTGTGATGAAAAGGTTCATAATCTTGAACCTAGGTCATTCCATGTTAGTATAAAACTCACTCCACTATGATCTAAATATTTATAAACCTTTTTATTTTTTATAAATATTTTGATAAACATTTCAAAGTGGATGCCCTAACAATACAAACAATTATTGCTTCCCCAAATGGGTTATTTACATTAGTAATATTATCTTTAGAGCACTACGTATCGGGAAAGTTATGCGACACAACTCAACCTATAACTTAACACAAAAAAAACAACCTCCTTCCATCACTCAAGTAAAAAGACACTCCGGGCACTAGGGGTGAGCATAACGGACCGCGGACCGGACTGAACCAAGTAACCGGCCTGAACCAGACCGGACTGAACCTATATCGGTCCGGTCCTCGGTCCATAGTTTACCTCATGTTCGGTCCGCGGTCTGGTTCGGTCCGGTCTTATGTCTAACCGATCATTATGCCTTCTCGGACCGGACCGGACCGGACCGAACACATTCGGTCCGGTCACCGGTCCGTGATTTTGGGCTAAATCGGTCTCGATCCGGTCGGAGTTTGACCCGATGTTCACCTCTAGCAAGCACCACACTTAACCAAATAAAACACATATAAAAAAAACATATAGGGCGTTTGGTGGCGAGTGGTCTAATGTTGAAAGAAGTGTAAAAAGTAAGAAAAGTAGGGTTGCAATAAGGTAAGTAAGTTAAAGTAGAGGGGTTGAATTGAAAGTTTTACACCTTTACTGGATCAATCTGATTTAATTAGGGGTAATGTGTTGTCGGTGTAAGTTTTCCTATATCATTATTATTCTCTTTATAAATTTTATGTAATTTATTATTATATGATTTGAAAATATTTTAGGCTTGTGTTTATGTTCTGGTTAGGATACGTGAGATAGTTTGTGGTATAAATATTGTGACAATTTATAAAAAATAAAAAAAACAAAAGGATTTTGAAAATGATAAAATTATTTGATTGGAAATATAACATTTGGTTGGTTGGTTGTTACAGAGAGATTTGCATATAATAAAAATGGCAAGCACGGCATGTTTTATGATCATTAGCAAAAATGACATTCCTAAATACGAGGCCGAAGTTGGGACTGCCCCTGAGGTATGTTAGTTACTCTTTGTTCTAGTACTAGAACTGTGTTTCGTTTATCGATTTTAGTCGTATAACTTAGCTCTAAGATTCCCAAACAATTCCACAGTTCCAGTAGGCGGCTGAATACGCTTGTTAGCTTCTTCCACGAATTTATTAACAATCAGAACTCTCTAACAATTTTAAGAGGTCTAGTTTTATCTTTCCGCTAATATCCTCAAGTGGAAAGCTATACAACCCACGACTACAGTGCCTCTACTGCGCTAAGAAGGGCAGGCTTGACATGTGACAGGAATGCTTTGACATCAGGACCAACAAATTTCTGTAATGCGCCAATAAGTTTGGCATTTCTAGTAGCAGCGGCATTTTGATTGTAAACCAGTATCTTTGCAGAAATCAGTTAAAAACTTCAGTTCTAGATGTGCAACACCAAAGTCGTCATCTGCAGATACCATCCACAACAGTCACTCACTAAAGTCGTCATCTACACATACCATCCACAACAAATTTCCTCACTTGAACAGACTGTTTCAGCTTTAAACTAATAAGTTTCAGTTTAACATATTTAATAAAGTCTCTAAATAAGGTATTAACATGCATGATTTTATGTATATTAAAGTTGGCAATGGCGAATCTACGAAATTCTGGGACGATATTTGGATTGGCAGCAAGCCTTTGAAGCTCTTATTTCCCCGTATTTATGCTCTTGATAATATTAAAGATGCGACAATCTGTATGAAGCTTAACGAGCCCAGCCTTGATAATAACTTCCGTCGCAGCATTAGAGGAGGAATCGAGCAGTCTCAGTTCAAGGAGCTTACGGACTTGCTCATTCCGATCGTGCTTAATCCGTGTCCTGATAGATGGTTCTGGTCTTTAGAGGGATCGGGGGAGTTTTCTGTCGCTTCTATTCGGAGATTTATTGATGATCAACGTCTCTTGACGATGGATTCTAAAACTCTTTGGATTAAAAGTGTCCCGATTAAGGTGAATATTCTAGCTTGGAAAATCAAATTGGAAGCGCTTCCTACGAGATTCAATATTTCGCGTAGAGGTATTGAGATCGATTCTATCCTTTGTCCCATTTGTGATAGGGGGGTTGAATCTACGAGACATATATTTTTTAGTTGTTGTTTAGTTAGACAAATTGCGCGCAAAATTTGTTCTTGGTGGGATATCGAATATTCGGATGTTAACTCCTTCACTGAATGGATCAACTGGATGGCCTCTTTACGTCTTCAGTCTAAAGTTAAGATGATGATCCAAGGTGTCTTTTTTGTGGTTTGGTGGCTTGTGTGGTCTTATCGAAACAAACTTCTATTCGAGGAGAAGAAACCTTCAAAGGCGATTATTTTTGATGATGTTGTTTCCATATCTTTTTATTGGTGTAAGTCTAGATGTAAAGCATCGTTCAGTTGGGATGATTGGCTTAAAAACCCTTCTTTGATTTCTCTGTAATTCTAGCTCCTTGCTAGTTTCTTAATAAAATCCGCTGTTCAAAAAAAAATTATAAAGAGATACGGTGAACAATTAAATCTTTCATAGTTGTAGCCTTTATTCAACACAAAACTATTTTGTATGTTTCCTTTTTTTAGATTCGTTAAAGATGCAAGTCCATGTTTCAGGTTTTAAGTTTTGTACAAAAATATGAGATAATTCTCTTTTTGACTAATAGCCTCTTAATGAGGAACTATATCAGTGTATTGGTATGAGTTTTTTCTTTTCTACAACATATTTTTCTATTGTCTCTTTCATTTGCCTCATGCTAAAGTTATATGTAAGATATTTGTTTACTCTTTTTTCATCTATATATACTGTAATATATAGCGTCACAAAAATGTGTTTTATTTTAAACGTGAGACGTAATATTTAGAAATACATTTGATGGAAATAATTAGAAATACTAAGGGGTACTCTATGAAAATTTCAATTCATATTGCTTGATTTAGAAAAAAATAGAGTCGACTTCTTTGGAGGTTGACTAGAGAAAATCAGCTCGTTCCGAAACTTCCAAATGCACCAAAGTAATGTGCTCCCAGCACCTTCAATCATCGACTTAATCCTATTCGAGCGATGCAAGGAATCAATCCACCCGAACCAGTCCTCAACATTGGCACAAACCGGAATATCAAGCTCCCACCAAGAAGCAAACAAACCCCACAATACCGTCGCCATATTACAAGAAAAGAAAATGTGGTTAACGGTTTCAACATCCTCCATGCATAAAGGGCATAAGGTCGAATCCACATACCCTTCCTATCCAAATTAACTCTTGTAGCAAGTTTATTTAACGACAACCTCCACAGAAACACATTAATTTTGATAGGGATAGATCGATTCCAACGAGTTGGTACAGGAGACGCGTCCAGAATGTGAGAATCTACAAGCGTACGAACAGACGCAACCGAAAACCCACTAGAAACATTTAAAGACCAATCCCAAGTATCACTTTTATCCGAAAGAACTATACCTTGAGTAATATCTCGCATTAAGAGCAAAAGTCAAAGGTTGTCAAGAAAATTACGGAGGAAAAGGTTGGCCGATGAGTTACCCACAAGGACCAAAAATGCAACCCAAAAAGACCAAACCTGCAACCCGAACTTGAAAATAGAGACCATCACTGCAATTTCGAAAATTAGGGTCCCAAACTTACAATTTGGCCATACCATAGGGACCAAAAGTGCAATTTACTCTCTTTATATGAAACAAGTTTACATCTTTGATAAAAAAAAATTGAAACGCAATTTTTCACACACTTACACAACATATCTCACAATATATCTCACAAATGCGTCTAGGTTGGTGGGTAACTCACATAACACTATACCAAAGGCCTTGGGTTACATCTTGGATCATTGTTATAACCTTAAACTATGTAAAAAAACATAAAAATCTGTAATTACCATTATGATTATTTAAATTAGAAAAATATCAAATATCTGAACAAATATGGTACTTCATAACTCAAACAAACTATGGTACTTCTTATTAATACCAACCTGCTACTTCATTTATATTACAACAACTCATACACACACCTACTTCATGTGAGGGAGGGAGGGAATTTGGTTTTCCCGCTACTTTTTTTGTCGTTTCCCGCTTCACATCCTCCTCTTGCCTTATATATATGTGGAGTATGGAATTGCCCTGAATCAAAATCCCACACATGGTGTATACAAGAAAAAAAATACAAAAATTACACAAAACTATGACATGTGGATGTTTTCTTAGAGATGATTATGTTAAATGTTTTCTCACCACGATTTCCATGTTTAAACAGGTATAACTCTTAGTATCTCTTTTTCATAGTTTATTTTCAGTTTTATTTAGTAAAATAAGTTATTTTGGAGGGTTTTGAGAATTGGATTTCTTTTTTATATAGTGCTTATCTGTTTCTTTTTTAAGCTGTCTACATCAATTTACATGTAATATGCGCCACTTAGGAGTTTAGCTGAGGGAGACCAGTTCTATGGACGTGTTCGATCAAGGTTGTCGGACTTGCCTGCAAACAAGGTTTTTGTTGTAGTATTAACCTGCTACTTGCAGAATGTACATGCTAAACAGTACTTATGATAACTGTTATTAGAACTTTAAGACTATTCTCCACTTGTATTGTGCAACTGGTGCATTAGACTAGTGCACCACACAGAGTTATGGTCGCGTCCTCACGTGATTCTTATTTCGTCAAATTGATTGGTACGCTGATCAATATCTTTGTTATGTCAGGAGCTTTGGGCTTTATTCAGCTACTAGCTCCAAACGTTCTTGGCGATATCAGTTGGTAAGTTCATTTTTGTTTTTGATGTCACTTGCCTTTAGCAAGTTGTTGCTCTTCCGAGGATATTTTGTATGTGTTAACCTTGTAGCTGTTAGCTGTCCCACTAGTGTCTCCCTTTAGTTGTATCCTAGTCATGTTAGGCTGGAACCCAATATCATTGTAAGATATATGTACTCATTTATGCTATGGAATGGACACAGAGAAAACACAAAACATTATATCATTGTATATTCTTCATTCTAGGCTTCAACACTACGGAGCTTCGGGTTTCTACTCCCGGAGAACTCTTCTATGGGCAAGCAGAAGATGGCACCTTCAAGGCCAGTGTCTCCGTGGTTCTTAAAACTCTTGGCAAGCCAAATACCTTCATCACTAGAGAGGTGAGTGTTTAATTTATGGAATATTGAGTTTATTTCGGTTATGAGTTTGCGGTTCAAGCCTTTATTTTGATTCGTTAATGTCCAAAACTCGCATGTACGCTTTTGTTGCTTGCTTTGTTTTTCTAATTGAAATCATAATTAATTTTTGGCCTTTTGTTAGTTAGAGTAAAGTAAATTACTTACTGTTTATGTTCCACCAAATTGTAGATTTATGATGAGATGTTCTGGTAGTCTTGTGCTCTTAATTTATGCAGTACCTAAACCTTGTTCATTAGTTATGTTAGATGGCATTACCGTATTATCATAATTTTTACAAAGTGTTTGCTTGTCTTAACCTGTCACAGATTTCTCTCTCTCAATCAAGATGAGACCTGCTCATCCTACAAGATCGATGGAAACGCGTCAACTGAAGATGGGGTAAAAGAGTTTTATAAATCCGTGCATCTGAAAGTGAGGCCTCCAAAGTTTCTCATTACTAAAGAGAAGATTGAAGATGGAATGTCATTTGATTTTTATGATCTACTTGCTAAAGATGGAATGCCATTTGAAAGTGAGGCCTCCAGAGTTTCTCATTACTAAAGAGTTCGAACTCAAAGAGACCACCATCAAAGACAGATAGATAGAGCAAATGATTCACTATCATCTTTGGATGCTCAGATTGAAATGGTGAACTATGAAAAAGCGAGATTCAATGAGTGGGTTGATGGCAATTTGGAGTTAGAGAGGCTTCAAAAGATCCCTATTCATTTTGAGTTTCAAGAAGCGCTAAAACAGAGTTCTAAAGTTGTTGATGAACTTACGAGTATATGAGAAGATCTTAAAAAGCTTGAAGAGGAATTAAAACGTGCATTGGAGCACAAAAGACTTACCGACGAGTGTACTTTTTTGGCTGCAAGTATAAGCAAGGAAGAAAAGTGTCTAACAGCAGCAAGGAAGAATTGTAGACAAAAGGGAGAGGAATTCCAAAATATAGTATTTCATCTTATACTTGCACTAAATATTTCATGTCAATTGGATTCTCGCAATAATAGTTTAATTTCAGAAAACAAAATATCATGCTCTTTCCAATCAACGAATATCTGTGTAATACACACTATAGCATTTAGATTTACTAAGCTCTTTGAAAACCCGTAAATTTCACAAGTCTTTTAGCTAGTTTTGACATATGACTCCCAAACATCTTGCCACCTCTACTGAACCTAAGTCCTAACACTAGTGTTGACTTTACAAGCACTTGATGTGCCCACAAGGCCACATAGTCGTCTAAACTATTCACATGACCTTTCTCCATCATAAGAATGAGAATTTCCTACATTGACGTCTGACCTTAGTAGCTGATAAATAGCTTAGACAGCAAGCAAGCGAGAAGGAATCCCTCAAAGGCACTGAGGCAAGGTCTTTCACGCATGTCACTTCGATGGACGCTTAGACAACCACTCATGTCTACTTCTAATGCGCACGAACTAGAGCTATCCCCCTAGAACCCCTTCCCTAGTAAAGAGGTACTGAGTTAACGATAGCCTCGGATAGACTAAGGATCTTAGGTGAGACCTAGAGTGCATCGAACTAAATGCAAAATAAATCGGAATCAAACTTCCACATCTGAGATTCCATGTGTGACTAACTCGATTGAGAAATGCCCCTCTTGTACGCCAACGTTCTAGGATGGCAGGGTTGGTAAAACTCTCCTTGATAAATCGAGTATGGAGAGCTCGGGTGGGGTATTAAGCACTGGTTGCAGGCCTGTCGAGATGCTTCCTTGCAGAACCCGGCTGTCACTCAATAGAGTGAGTAGGAGACCTTGTAAAGGCGAGCCGGAGAATATAGATCGGTATGTCTTGTCTTAGACTAGCCCTACTCCATCTTGGCTATCCTGAGCTTATTCATAAGCTTTTCATTTTCTGCATACAACTAATGCAGGGTCTCATAGCCCCTGTGACCTTCACTATATACCCACGAAACCACCGAAACAGCTCTTCATGATCCTGTGTGGTTGTAATGTTGTATCACTG